>OVBE01000169.1:9609-60424 GCA_900406425.1 Iberis pinnata
TTAAAGAAGAGACAAGAAATCCATTGTTTTATAAAAACCAATGGTACTTTTTTGTTCCTCGGACAAAAAGAGGTGGTAAGGGAGTGAATCGGACCGTACGTGAAGGACGTGGTGCTTGGAAATCAACCGATGCAGTCAAAGAGATTAAAAACGAAAGTAGTAGTGTGGTGTTTGGTTATACGCAGAATCTTGTTTACTTGCAGAAAGTTAATGGGAAATTAGTAAAAACCAATTGGCTGATGACAGAATATTGTCTTGAAAAAGATAGTGATTTGGTTTTGTGTTGGATTCGATACAATGAGAAGAAAAACAAGAANTCTTGTTTACTTGCAGAAAGTTAATGGGAAATTAGTTAAAACTAATTGGTTGATGACAGAATATTGTCTTACAAAAGATAGTGATTTGGTTTTGTGTTGGATTCGACACAATGAGAAGAAAAACAAGAACGAAGTCAACATGAGACAAGATCAAGATCTTTCTATTGTTAGTAGTCCTTCAATGACTATGACGCAAAACCAAGATCAACAACAACAACAAGAAGATAAAATTACTCCAACGAACTTATTGGACATATTGACATCAAACCTAGACAACAATATGTTTGATGATGTTACGTTGGATAATTACATTAATGATTTAAAAGAGATTATTGGTGAGTCTGTGCCACAACAAGATAAAGCTGATGATACATTGATTACTCCTCCGACCAGCTTGACACCAAATATGTTTGATGATANAATCACATTAATTATTTAAAAGAGATTATTGGTGAGTTTGTGCCACAACAAGATAAAGCTGATACTCCTCCGACGAGCTTGACACCAAATATGTTTGATGATATTGACACTTATATGGTGGATCAATATCATCATCAAGATCAAGAACCTTCCATTGTACCAAACCTCGAGGATCAAGAAGAAGATAAAGGTACATTGACTAGTACTACTCAGACATTAAACTTTGAGGAATGGACAGATCAAAACCTAGGCAAGGATATGTGGGTTGATGATGACATGTCTCTGTTGGATGGCATTGATGTTGATGATGACATGTCTCTCTCGGATGGCATTGATGTTGATGATGTCATGTCTCTGTTGGATGGCATTGATGTTGATGAGAATAGTGATTTTATTTTTGCTACTCAACTTGAAGAAACATTGCTAGCGGAGGATGAACCAAAACCAGAAAGAGATCAATATCATCATCAAGATCAAGATCCTTCCACTGTACCGAACCAACAGGATCAACAAGATAACCTAGTCAACCACTCCGAGGAATGGACAGATCAAAACCTTGATCTAGGCAAGGATATGTGGGTTGATGATGACATGTCTGTCTTTGATGGCATTGATGTTGATGAGAATGGTGATTTAATTTTTGCTAATTAATTAAGATGTGTTCTTTTTCATTCTTTCCTAGCTTTCTTTTTTATTTTTATTAGATGATGCTCAAAGTAGAAATACATGTTTATATCTAAGTATGAATTAATGTTAAACTTGTTTTGTTAATAATATAGTTAGTTAACTAAACATTGCGGAAAAAGAAGCTAGCTCCTAAATACTCAAGAGGTTTCCCGTCTTTCTTGAACTTCTTCCAAATTTTCAAATAATAATAAAAAAATCAATAATAATTAACTGACAATGAAATACCATTAACACTAAAAAAATTTCAAAAATGAGATTTTGATATTGATTCTCTATTATAGTATTCATTCATCGAATACTCTTGCTCTCTTTATGTCGATAATTAGCCTACCAAAATAAAATTGACATAACACTAGAATTGGTTTTGTTAATAATATAGTTAGTTAACTAAACACCGCGGAAAAAGAAACTAGCTCCTAAATATTCATGAGGTTTCTCGTCTTTCTTGAACCTCTTCCAATTGTCATTGTAATTTTAATTTTTTGTCTACTTGTTTGTTCAATTTTTTCTTATATATAATTACATTTCAATATACTCTATTTTTGAAACTATATGCAAGCCAAAACTTTTAAAAAAACTTTGTGGTGGTCAACTAAGTAGTGGTTTATATTATAACCCTGAAAAAATTATTTTCTGAATCCGTCACTATAACTAGAACTGATGATAATGCAACAAATTCTCCTCTCCTCTCAACTCAAACTAGTTCATAGCTCTTTATAAAGGGTTTAGCTTTGCAGCAACTACTTGAAGAATTAAGTTCGAGGAACATGGCCTAGTGTTTTTTTATTTTTTATTATACTTTTTTTTGGCGTTGCCATTAGCTGTATAATGTTTTTATAGTAGTGAAATGGTGAAATGTGTATTACTTGATTGATTTGTTGAGATTTATAAGTAAATATTGATCAAAGGATATTACACTCCATAAGATTTTTGTATATATCAAAAAATTTGGTTGTATTTGAATTGAAAACTCACACCAAATATTGTTTTAAACTTTTTTTTTTTACAACAAAAATAACTTAAATTAAAATATGTGGATTACAAAACACCAATTAGAAACCAATATAAGAGGATAGAATAGTTTTCTCTCTCACTAATCTAGCAAATAGATATGCTCTTGTATTCATTGTCGACCTCGAAGAATCAATTTGAAATGTACTTGTGTTCTTCGAAGTTGATTGAATTCTGCTATCACAGCCGCAAATGTTGGCCATTCTATCGGGTTTGTGATGAATTGAAGTAGATATGTTGAATTGGTAATAAACAAAGGACATGTTTCCCCAAAATGTGAAAACACTTTAAAGTCCAAATAGGAGCTAACAATTTTGTATAAAGTTGGGAAACTCCACATCTAATATCTGCACATCTCGTGTATTCGGATCCACCTTCCAAACTTGGTAAAAACCAACATATTCTACTAATAAATTCCTTTATTTTCCATAAACTATCAAAGCTACAACCGACTGAGAGATACAATGAATCGTCAACTTCTGACCTTGCAGAAGGTATGGACCCATTGTTTGAATCTATGATCGCATGGGCGGAAAACCAATACGCGGTTTCCTTCAAATTCAACTCTACAATATCATGAGGCTTTCATTGAGAATTGTGAAAGCACATTGTATTCCTTGCTTTCAAGATATACAATATTATTCAAGAGAAACTTTTAAGAGCTTCTCCACCCTTAGAATCCCTTAAATTGGCGGGTAATAAGTAATGCATGTTCTGAAAAATATTATGCCGGAAAAATCCAAGATGGAGTGGGGATATTTGATACTACCCAACACTGCAATGTTGGTAAGTAAACAATGCATAACTAATGGTCTTATGACCGGCTCCGCACCTCGCACAAAATTCATTTGCCCTTAGCTTGTGTTTCAACAAATGACATAAACTGCCAATGCACCTGACAATATAGTGAATACCACTTGTATGTCCAAAAATATTCCATCAATATCAGCAATTGCTCTAGTTAACTTTTTAATGGAAGTCATTGGAAGCCAGAAACAAGACATTAAATATGTTCGTAATGTTTGAGCAACAAACAAGGATTTTTTTTCCCTCTTTTTGATAAAAAAACATGACGACCAACCGTTAATCCGAGCATTCAAACGATCGCGAAAATATTGTTTGTTTAAGTGAAAAAAATATATGGGCACAAATTATAAAACACAAGTTCTAGTCTCGGATTTAAAATGTACGAAACTTTGTTTAGAATTTTTTGAAAACTAACAAAAATTACAGCAAACCAAACCATATTAGACTCATTAATTACATTAGTAAAATGTGAATTATTGCCAAAAACATGATTTCATTGACCACTTATTAATCACATCAAACATAACATACATAATAGCCACTCACACACAACATTTATTCTTAAAAGCAAAAATAAAAATAAACATTTTATTTTGATAAAAAGAAATTTAAATTTAAGCAGTAGAAGTGAAATTAAAGTTACCACAATTAGTACGACGGCCCAATAACGTAGAACTAAACCCAAATCTATTATTCGCCAAATTAAATTCAATCAAATTATCTTCAAGTTGAAACCCTCCAATTACAACAGAGGTTCTCGCGTTGACTCCACCGTCAACGAAACCTAAACAAATGACGTCATCGCTGACACTCACCATCGAGTTAGCTCCAAAGATTCTCCAAACGACGTCGTTACTATGAAGCACAAGTTGAATCTCCGGTACGGCGTATCCTAACCGTGTAACACCGAGATTCGCCGTACTGTAACAAACACTAAACGGAGCTACTGATGATACTCTAGTCATGTTTCTTCCAGCAGATTCTTTGATGAAAGCTGATGTAAAAGCGTTGAAGATCGAAGTCTCCATCACTGTGTATGGATCCACCGTACTGATTTTAGTTCCTCCGATTCCGGTAGTTCCGTCGATTTTCAAAAGCGATTTGTTAAACGAAACTGATTTCTCAACGATTTTGATATCAGTGACGCCGATGAAATACTCTGTTGATTTATCACCTTGTGAATAAGCAGAAGCTGTACTCACCGGATTAATCAAAAGCGGCGTCGTTTGAAGTCTCGAGATCTCGATTCCGGGGAGGAAAACGTACGGTCCATTACCGAAGAAGGCGACTCCTCTTCCACCAGAAGGAAGACAAATCGCGAATCTCCGATTAAAGCTAAACGAAGCGGCGAATTGCGACGGTAATCCGATATTATGTCGTCCGATTCCAGCCATACCGATAGTTCCATTAGCAAGTCCCTTAAGTAAAAACGTAGATCCACAAACGAAAATCAAATTAGGGATTTCAACAATTCGACCTGGATTAGATCCATTAGTAGATTGAATCGAAACAAAATCTGTAGCGATTTCACCGGAAGTTGCAGTTCCGGTAACGGTATTATCAGGAATTGCACTACAAGTATTATTGTTACATCCAGGTTTTGGAGGAGAGAAACATGTACCACATCCATTAGATCCAGCTCGTGAACATACGGCGGAGTTACATTTAGCAGGTTTGTAAGTAGAGGAGATGTAGTCTTTGTCGCAATCGATCCATAGAGAATGACCACCGAGATCGAATACGACTGATGCGGTTACGAGTGGTGTTCGTTGACTGATGATGGTTGTGTATTGAAGAGTTGATTCGTCTTTTGTGATTGGGAGAAATAGAGCTTTTGGACGGAATGATTGAGCAAGTGTGGTTGAAGAAAAGAGAGAGAATGTGAAGAGAAGAAGAATGGAGAAGATGATCGGAGAAGACGCCATTGATGATGAATTTGAAGAAGAAGAAGATGAAATGAGATGTATTTATAGTGAAGATTTTGTGTGTCGGCAAATTTGAATAATTGGATAATGGTGTGACGTTTTTGACTTTGTCATTTTAAGTTGACTGTATATAACAAAGACTCTAGTTTTTTTTTTTGACATTATCAAAAACATCACAAAAACTAAATTTATTTTAAAAATATTATTCATCTCCAAAAACACCAATTTTTTCTAAAAAAGTACTATAAAAATATTTTTGTTTTCAAAATATCACAAATTTTGAAATAATTTACTCTAAAATCTCAAAACCAAATCTTCCCCTTTTAAAACTAAACTCTAAACTTTAATTAGTAATCTAGACCCAACATTTTAAATTTTAAATTTTTTAAATTTATCTTTTTATGTTTGTGGTATTTTTAAAATATTTAAGAAAGTGTAATATTTTTAGAATTTTTAAAAATATATGGTATTTTTAAAATTAAATTTTTTAAAAAAGTTATTTCAAAGAATTCTTCTTAGTTTTTCATTTTTATGTTTATTTGTTTTATTTCTTCATAAAAATAACATACTTTGTACGAAAAAAGAAAGAAGAACATACTTTGTATTTTTTATATATAAAAAACATACTTTGTAATTTTTTTTTAAAAAACAATATTAATTTAGTTTTTTATCTCTTGTTTTTTTTTTTGTATACATGATTTTAAATTATTCTACGAGTTTAGTAATGAATTTATCTAGTTTACATTTGGAATTTTTGTTTGGAACTTTTGGATTATAAGATAAAAATAAAAATTAGAAAATGTATTAGATTAATTAAAAATAATAATGTGTTACTCAATTGTCCCTTTCTTGACTTTTTGACCATTTCTCTCTTATTTAATTCGATAGAATTAGCTTACACGAATCTGTCTGTCTTTAATTTTATGTATATTATTATATACATGCATGATCTAGATCTACTCTTTACAGGTTAGTCTCAATATGTGCACAGACTATTATTTAACAAAAAGATAAGCATCTTCATGTCACAAACTCCGAAATTTCTCCCTTTGAAACTCATAATATTATAATCAATCAATTTGATTAAGCATAATTTATATATTTCTTAATTTGAATGAGTAGATAACAATTCCAATGAAATCACCACTAAGACAATAAAATATCAATAAACACATGAAAATGTTTTCAACTATTACTTGCTTATAATAAGATATAGAAAAATGATTAAAATACAAGTTTTAGATCTTCTTGTTAATGAAAATAGTTAACAATTACATATTCCATACGATATTATAAATAAAGCAACATAACCGAAGCTTCTAGTTCTAATGGTATAATATCTCATAAGTTTCGTCACATGTGTTCGAATCTCGGTCTCTATCAACTAAAGTAAGATGAATTTCGGCGGTCTTTCTGGACATCCTCGACGATTGCAAACACTTTAGATTTCGGATACCATAATCATAAAAAAAAATAATAATAAAGCAACACAATATTGTATTTCTAGTGTAAAGAAAACCGACTACGTGAGCATTGAATTTGGGTCACATCAATAAATGGATATGCCAAAGAATATTAACACGTTACTATTTCTTTTGGTAACACAAACACGTTAGTTACTAAATATTTTGACACACATCGTAATCAAATCAACACTCAAAATCAATCAATATCCGTTTTTGTTGCATATTTACATGATAAACCTCTCTTACGTAAGAAACACAAAGCCCATCATCTATCATAAGCAAAACAAAGCCCATTATAAAAATCAAAGACTGTGGCCTCCAATGATTAACAAAGCCGAGATGATTTAACCGGTCTGCTTATGACTCGGTTTAATTGTTTATACGGAAATCTCATGTAAACTAAGGGGTGTATTCAAGCAAACATTTAATATGATTTGAAGTGATTTGAGTTTTAGTGAGTTTTAAGGTGATTTTAAGTGAATTAGGAAATCCATATGATTTGTTTTAAAATTCTCTACAATCCCACCTAAAACCATGTGATTTGAGATTTTGTATTTTTAACTAAGGAAATCCACTGAAATACCATCAAATCATTAGAAATCTACTACTTAAAATATTTTAAATAACAGTGGATTTCATGAGACTTTTTAAAATTACTAGTCCAATAACAGTAGATTTTGTGAGACATTTTAAAATTTTTGTTTGAATAACAGTGGATTTGTCAATTTAACACAAATCCTTCCAAATTCCACATTCAATACATCCCCTAAATAACCAAAATGAAACTAAACGGTGAATTATGAATGCTATCTTTTTGACGTCTGATCCGCTGTTTGACGTCTTTCGTTGGCTTCTCTCGGGAAATGCTATCTTTTTGGAGTGATTTTTGCGGGTTTGTTTTGGGGATTCCAATCCTGCATGATGAGGTCTGTTTGGCTGATTGTTATCGGTTTGGTGGTGTTTCCTTTTAATTTAAGTTGGTTCCGACCTATCAGACATCGTTTGTACTTTTGTTGTATCTTTGTTTCCCAAACTATCGGACTTCGTTTGTATTTTGTTTGTAATTCGGCTTGTAGTTAATATTAATAAAGACGACAAAAAAAAAGGTGAATTATGAATTATATATGCTATACAAAACGTGTAACTAATTATTTTCCTTCTCACTGAAAAATTTTACAAAACTCAAAAGTTGTTTTGGTATGTTTTTCAAGTATTAGATGGATCAATTCTTATAATGAGAGATTGGTTTTGATGATCAGTAGATGGTGGAAGCATGCGAGTGTCGTCGTCGTCCTTCTTCCCATCTAAATCAAATGCATTATCAGCCAAAGCTTTGTCTAATGATGATTTCGCCATTTTTGTTATGCATATTACCACTATCACTACACAACACACACACACACACAAACTTCCATTTTATTAGATCAGTTCTGATCAAATTCACAACACTTTCATTTTTATTACGACAAAATGAAGAGACTACTTACCAGCTAGACCAATTCCAACCATCATTAGTACCTGCATTCACCACAAGTTATACATTAATCAGACTTGCATTACAAATGCGAGATTATCGCCAATGTTATCTATAACTAAACTTAAACTTAAACTGCAGATCCAGACTAGTTGTTATCTATAACTACTTAAACTTCAACTGCAGATCCAGACTAGTTGTTATCTATAACTAGGCAATTTTCTCTCCTCTCTATATAGATGATAAGTGATACGCGTTTGAGCATACAAGTACTTTCAGTAAATCTGATAGCCAAGTAGAGAAGTAAATGAATAAAGACTTACCCAACGAAGTACTGACATCTCATGCCATCCATGTGTAATATCAGAAAGATCTTTCAGAGTAGTTCCAACATAAACTAGTGCAAACGTAATAGGCTGTTACATTCAAACATTTCACAACATTAATGTTAATGTTAAAAGTGGTATAAGCTTTGTTTTCTCAGTTTCTCTTCATCGGGGTCGATCAATAAAAATATCCCCGGAAATATCAAATTATAAATAGTTAACATGCAAGAGATTACTCAGAAATGTCCGTACCATCATTCCGAACCAAGTGGCTAGCATGTATTCCCCTAAGCGAACTGGGGTTACAGATAGGAGGTAATTCAACATATTGAAAGGCAATATCGGGACAATGCGTAGCAGCAAAACTATCTGCAAAGGAAGAATATATCAACATGTAGTTAGAAGTCAAATCAATTATGTGTAGCCACAAACTTCAAATACTTTGTCATTCCAGGCCAGATATAGCTAGCTTGTATGAAGAAAAACAAATTGTCAATTAATTGAGAAGAGTGGCCACTTTCATGCCTTAAAGCCAGAACTTTGAATTGCAGCAGAAACAGCTTGAAACTTTGGGTAATGCTTTATTTTTGAAGTCACATAAGATTTACCAACCTACATGATACCAGCAAGAACAATGAGATGACGAAGAAAGAGATGATACCACACCTAGTTTGATCGGTCTAGTTGTGAAGAAGCTGAATATATTGGAACTGATACTAATATATCGAGGAGACATACCGTTCTACCAAGCAAAAATGCTGCTGTTGCACCTAATGTAGCTCCAATAGAGTCGGCTACAAATCCTACTGGCAAACCAAAAAGATAACCTCCTCCTAGCTGCCGAGGCCAAATTAAGCGTATCAGAAGAGGCATATAAATTCCAAGTATCACATCTTGTAACGAAAAGTCTATGCCCAAAGAAACATCATAGAAAAGCATCCTAGATTACCATACACATTTATGAATCGATGACACCTACCGTAAGTACAGAAGCAGGAACCGCCACAATTGTGAGAGGAATATAAGCCAAAGCCCTGCAAATTACAATCACTTAAAAAATGGCGAATAACAAGATTGTTTAAGGCAACTAAGAACACAAAAATAGCAAAGTATGAAAAACTTACAATGCAATTGGACCAAAAGGTCCAAGATCTTCCTTAATCCATAACAAGAAGTCCTTCAATTTCTGCAGAAAGGGAACATCATCACAATGATTCTAAATATATTACCATTCGCCTGATCTATGTTCACTACTCTATGACCAAGTCTAACAAAAATGGATTAACTACATAAGCATTTTTACAGATCTTCCAAAAATGAGATTCCATGAGTCAAAAGTGTAAACAATCTAGTGACCAACCAATACTATTTCCAAACAAAAATGGTGGTGATCTAAGGTGTTCAAGCAATGCTCTGTTTCCTAACCAATTTCTAACAATAGAAGATACATACATTCACAGCTACAAATGCTCGCGAAATGCGAGATATCAGAGATAAGAGGAATCATAAATTGCCTGTTCAATCGGGAGAAAAGTGAAGGCGGTGCCGAAAGCAATAAGGAGGACTAAAGATATTGCGATTCGGAAGGTGGACGGTGTAAATGACCTCGCCGCCATATACAAAGATCTGAGGCGACGTCGCCACCAAGGCTTGGAATGGTCATCATCATCTCCGTCATAATCATATTGACCTCCATTTACATAAGCTCCTGGCTTAAGCCACGGCCTCGCCCTTAATCCTTCCACGTTCGCCAGATTTTTCTTCCCTCCCAAAATGTAATCCTGTCGCTTCTTTTCTCTTCACCACCGATTTGGAAGATTGCTTTAGAACACGTCGACTCTATATCCTCAGAATAAGCAAAAGAAACATACGATATACAGAGAGATTGCAGAAATCGATTGAGAGAAAGTGAAGCTTGTGCTTGAATTCTTCGATTCCACTGTTCTTCGATCTTGAGATTTTTTTTTTTTTTTTTTGCGTTTCGCTTTCACCGTCAAAAAAAAAAAAGAGCAACAACTTTTTCCGCGCATTTTTTGTTTTGCCACTCATGGCCCAAACATTGGGCTTATAGTTTGACTCCAAAAAGCCCAAATAAAGCAAATAATATTTTTTTGGAAAATTAAATAGTTTCTTTATGTTTTCAAAAAATGACTACATTTAGTATCACATTATTAGTCACATTGACCATAATAAAACTGTTAATGTTAAAACTTGCTTTGGAAGACACCAAAATGTTATGAGTTTCCAAGATTTTGATCATTTGGTTTTTCTAGTAACAAAGTCAATAAAATCATTTGCTATTGAAAAACAAGGATTGAACTTGTATGCAACAATCAAAACCGATTTATTTAGAGATTTTAAAATTTGCAACTTCAAATAAAAATAGATATTTTGCACAATTTTACAAAACCATATGTAAATTGTTAAATTGAAAGTTACAAAAAATAAAATATACCGCAACTCGTACTTATTTTATTTCAATTCAAAATCATTTATAACAATGTATATCACTATTAGAATATTAGATAATTAAAGATAAATTAAATTCGAGTCAATTATCAATATACAAAATAAATAAATTTAAGTTATTTTAAGCGAGAAGCACCACTAATCAAAGTGTTTAAAATTTATTCTACCTTTCTGCGTCTACGGTTTAAAAGTTAATTAGAAAGCCTATTTTGTTAAATAGACAAAAAAAAAATTACTTTAAGCAAAACTAAACAATTAATTTTTAGAAACTACATCAATAAATTTTTTATATTTACACAATTATAGTGCACTACTCTAAGAATTATTTAGTTAGTTAGTTAAAAACTATGAAATTAATCCAAAATCTTTTGTAAAAGTTCTATTTTGACCCCAATTAATTTTGTCAAATTATTTTTGATTATTTGTCAAATTATATTATTTAATGATAAAATAAAAAACATTTATAATTTCTTAATCTTTATGTTTTTTATCTATAAATCTTATATAGTATGACAGAAGGAGTATTAAGTTAATCACTCAAAATTATTAAGACATAATAATAATGATTCCAAATCTCAAGAACAGTGTGAAAGTGATAGAGTGTATCCTTCTTGAGCGTTAAAACAGACTAATTATATAATTAATTAAAGTGATAACTCAGTAATTAACTATAATCACGTTCTGACAAAACAAAAAAATACTTTAGTCAACAAAAGTCTTCAATTAAAAAAACTGAACAAAACGCATGTTGGATGCTGACGTGTCACGTTCTCAATATATCCAACGTATTAAGCCATTCATCGTCTTCACTCTCTCTCTCTAAACCTCCATCGTTGTTATTGTCTCTCTTCTACCAACAAAAATCAAAATCATAAAACAATGGTTGTTTTAAGCACAGTAGCTTTAATTAGAGCTGTTTATTCGCTTAATAGTTTCGTATTTGAAGCAGAAGACATCAGATTTGGTTCACCATGGTGGTTCGCCGTTGTTGGTATAGCTTGTCTCCTTGTTCTATTCGCCGGAATAATGTCAGGACTTACTCTTGGATTAATGTCTCTTGGTCTTGTTGAATTAGAGATTCTTCAACAAAGTGGCTCATCTATAGAGAAAAAACGAGCCGGTATGAAAAAATTAAAAATCAAAACTTTATTCAATTCTTTGAAACTTAAATGTAAAAAGTTTGGGCTAAAGATTTGTTTCCGTTTCGTATCATGCATCACTTAAATTGAAAGTCTAATGTTAGATAAGCTTAATTTAAAATGTTAAAAATCAAAACTTTATTCAATTCTTAGAAGCTTAAATGTAAAAAGTTTAGGCTAAAAATCTATTTCCCTTTCGATTAGGGGTGGGCATTCGGTTTTCGGTTCGGGTTCCGTTCGGATAATTCGGATAATTTGGTTAGTGACATATAGGAACCGTTCGGGTTATTTAAAAATTTGGTTCGGATTCGGATCGGTTTTTTCATTTTTATTAGGATCCGAAATGGAACCGAAACTCCAAAATATCCGTAAAAAAATCCAAATTATCCGAACAACTTAGCTAAAATCCAACTTAATAGAAATCAAAAATCCAAAATATCGAACAAAAACCCATAAATATCTTAGTTACTTTACTAAAAACCTATTATTTCTACCTAAAATCATAACTATTCGATCACAATTACATATATAGTCATATATATATGAATTTTTCGGTTATACTTTCGGGTTTCGGTTCGGTTCGGATTCGAATTCGGTTTTTCGGATTAAGATATATAGGAACCGTTCGGATTATTTGGAAGAAATTTTCGGTTTCGGTTTTGGTTTTTTCGGTTCGGTTTCGGTTCGGATTTCGGTTTTTATGCCCAGCCCTACTTTCGATAGTATCATATCGCATTAGATGCATCCAAATTTAGAGTTTAATTCAAAATGTTAAATATATGATTACCTTATTTCAAATCTTTGAAACTTATAAACCCATAAAACCAAAATTCGAACCTGACATGTTATGACTTAGATTCTGATTTTGAACTTTGGTTTTAAGAGTTTATAAGTTTCAATGATTTGAAATGGGATAATGAAATATTTAACTTTTAAATTAAGTTTATATAGTACTAATTTTAAGTTTGGATGCATATGGTTGCTCTATGATACTTTGGTTTTAAGCTAGAATCCACCTATGTACTGACATGTTATGACTTGGATTCTGGTTTCGAAAGTGGATTCTGGTTTCAAACTTAGGTTTTAAAGGTTTATAAGTTTCGAAGATTTGAAATGGGGAAATCAGATATTTAACTTTAAAACTAAGGTTATTTAGCACTAACTATATGGTACTATCGAAGAAAAAATATATCGTAAGCTCTAAAAGTTTTAGTTTTTTATCTAAAAAGATTGGATTTCGATTTATAAAGTTTTGTAATTTTTGGGGTTTTTTTTAATTGTAGCTGCTATATTACCAGTTGTAAAGAAACAACATCAACTTCTAGTGACTTTACTTCTATGCAATGCAGCTGCAATGGAGGTTCTAATCAATTCACAATTACAAAACTTACTGTTTTTATGCAATTTTGAATCAGAAGAATTACAATTTTGATTGTTTTGACCTTTTTAGGCTCTTCCTATATGTCTTGATAAGATCTTTCATCCATTTGTAGCTGTTCTGCTCTCAGTTACTTTTGTTCTTGCTTTTGGAGAGGTAACTTTCTTTCTATATATGTCTTCTTACTGTTAGTTTCATTCATTATTGATTCAAATATTGAATGTTGTACAGATAATTCCACAAGCTATATGTTCAAGATATGGACTTGCGGTTGGTGCGAATTTTCTATGGCTCGTTCGTATTCTAATGATAATATGCTATCCAATTGCTTACCCTATTGGAAAGGTGACCATTAGACATTGATTAAGAATTGTTAGTTGTTGAAGCTAATGGCATTGATTATATCACCTAGAAAAGTTATTGCATTTATATATATATGGTCTTGATATAGCTATGAATGTTCACTTCCATCAACTAATTTTTTTAATATCCTTTTTAGGTTCTTGATGCTGTGATTGGACATAATGACACACTCTTTAGACGAGCTCAGCTAAAAGCTCTTGTTTCGATTCACAGTCAAGAGGTAGTTTATACTAGGGGTGGACATTTAAACCGAACCAAATCGATCCGAACTCGCTAAGTTAACCAAATAAACCAAATGAACCGAAAAACCCCGAAAATTTAACAGAAATTAAGATTTTCGAACCGAAAAAACTGAACTTCAAAAACAAAAAATGGGAATGAATTGACTTTTGTTCGGTTCATTTCGGCCAAAAAACCCGAAGAAACCGAACCGAACAAACCGAATGCCCACCCCTAGTTTATACTGTAACTTCTGTTTGATTTGTTATATACTTTGTTAAGTTACTTGATTACTCGAAAGTAGTTTTGTTTATAGCTTCTAGTGACTTACTGTTTCTTTCTGACGTAGGCTGGTAAAGGCGGTGAATTAACACACGAGGAAACAATGATTATAAGCGGAGCTTTGGACTTAAGTGAGAAGGTAAGGATTTGAACTAGCCATGGTTACATTTTGTTCATCTTGATGAAATAGTTATGTTGTGAATGTTTTAATTACTGTTTCAAGATTACATCCAATGGATCTAATCTATAAGCTTTCATTTTCTGGAAGTTTAGACTGCTGAGGAAGCTATGACACCGATTGAATCGACATTTTCTCTGGATGTAAATACAAAGTTAAACTGGTGAGTTACTCCAAATTTAACATACATTAATTGAGTTGAAATTTATGAAAAATTTTCGACCTTGTAAATGCAGGGAAACGATTGGAAAAATACTTTCACGAGGTCATAGTCGAATCCCTGTTTACTTAGGGAATGCGAAAAATATCATCGGTCTTCTATTGGTACTCCTTTCAAACTTATTACATCATTTCATTTCACTGAATCCTGTTAGATATCTTCTGCTGCTATTATATAGGTAAAGAGTCTTCTAACTGTAAGAGCCGAGACCGAAACACCTGTAAGTTCAGTTTCCATCAGGAAGATCCCAAGAGTTCCATCAGACATGCCATTGTATGATATTCTTAATGAATTTCAAAAAGGAAGTAGTCATATGGCTGCTGTTGTCAAAGTTAAAGACAAAGATAAGCTTCTGAGTAATGGTGAAACACCGAACTTTTACACTAAGCCTCATTTAAAAGCTCCTTTGCTGAAACATGTTGATGGATTGAATGATGTTACTGTTGATATTGATAAAATGTCAACAAATGTGAAAAATAGAGGAAGAAACTTTCAACAGAATGGTATTTTAACAACATTAACTAAAGAGTTACCGCGATTGTTGGAAGATTATGAAGATGCAGAAGTGATTGGTATAATCACATTAGAAGATGTTTTTGAAGAACTTTTACAAGTAATGAATCTTTCTGCTTCTTCTTCATTTATTTTCTGCTTATGTTTGCTTAGAGGTGGGCGTTCGGTTTTCGATTCGGGAAATTCGGATTTCGGGTTATTCGGTTAAGGGCATATAGGAACCGCTCGGGTTATTTAAAAATTCGGTTCGGGTCGGTTTTTCATTTTTATTAGGACCTGAAGTGGAAACGAAAATCCAAAATATCTGTAAAAAATCCAAATTATCCGAACAACCTAGCTAAAATCCAAGTTAATAGAGTAAAAAACCCGAAATATCAGATGAAAACCCATAAATATTCGAGTTACCTTACTAAAAACCTACCTTTTCTACCTAAAATCCTATCTATACGATCACAATTACATATATAGTCATATATATACGGGTTTTTCGGTTTTACTTTCGGGTTGCAGTTCGGTTCGGGTTCAGATTTGGTTTTTCGGTTTGAGATCTACAGGAACCGTTCGGGTTATTTGGAAGAACGGTTTTGGTTTATATGCCCTGCCCTGGTTTGCTATATAGATTTAACTGTGGTTTGTTTACTGGTAAATGCAGACAGAGATTGTGGATGAAACTGATGTTTACATTGATGTACATAAAAGGTATAGTTTTGAGTCACTTTCTCTGGTTATACCAAAACCTTAAAACTGAAATCAAATTTGGATACTGTTACAGAGTACGTGTGGCTGCAGCAGCAGCAGCAGCTGTATCATCTATAACAAGAGCTTCACCAGTAGTAAGCAAGAGAAACAGATCAAGTTCTTGATCTTTAGTGAGTCTTATACTAAGTTTTTAGAGGCTAATGACTCTTGTGTTTGTTACAGGAGTATCAAAGTAAGGTGAAGAAGCTTATAGGGAAAGAAGCAAGAGGTACTAAGCATTACAGTACAAAGATCACAGAGCCTCTTTTAGCAGAATCAGGAAGATAATTTTGTAAGGTTTAAGGTTTTGCTCACTTATTAGTTATTTTCTCTTACCACTTTGTTGTAATGTAAAAGGAAGGTTTCACTTACTGAAATCTTGAACTAAATACTTAGTTGTATGAGTAAATCTTGGTTATGGCGTAAATATTTTCTTTTCATATTTCATTTGTTTCAAGCTTGAAACTTTAAGCTAGGGGTGGGCAAAATATCCTGAACCGAAAAAGCGAACCGAATCGAAAAAACAGTTTGGGTATAGTTCTTGCAAAATATCCTGAACCGAAAAAGCGAACCGAATCAAAAAAACAGTTTGGTTATAGTTCTCTTTAAATTACCCAAATGGTTATTTTATCGATATTGGTTCGGAACCGAACTGAGAGAACCGATTGGAACTATAAGAACCGGAAATATAAGTAAGTGTTTATACCAAAAACAATGAATATATGTCTCTCTTACCAATACTTGAATATGTTCGTTTTTTTGGGGTATTTTCGGTTCCGGATATCAGATATTTTCGGTTCTTTCAGGTAAAATATTTGAACCGAACTGGAACCACTACTATTCCGGTTCTTAAATGGTTCTAATAATATTCGAACCGAACTGGAACCACTACTATTTTGGTTTTAATATTTTATATATGGATCCGAACGGAACCCATCCAAACCGAACCGAACTCTTGTCCCTACTTTAAGCACCAACAAGAGCCAAGAGCCAAACTTACCTTTAACAAAAAGCTTATAATTCATGGACAAACTCGAATATCATCATATCTCATATATATGTGATGATTCTCTAATCACTATGAAAAGTCTTTCTCTTGTATCCAAAGCTTAATATCTTCCTCATTATTGATTCTGATACGAAATGTCCATGAAACATTCCTTTTATTGATTCAAATGATTAGTTTTCAAATTCTGATTTTAATTATATGGAAAGAAGATTCTCCCCATGATTGAAGATTATATAAGATAAAATCTTTATGAAGATAAGATAAGATATAGATGTTCATGTTCTTGAGCTATTCCATAAACTGATTCTATAAGTAAATCTTAGAATAGCTTTTTTATGTTTACATGCTCAAAATGAACAGTTGCTGCTCAAAATGTCAAGCTACATCCAAAGGTGAGTGTTTTTTTTGTTCATATTCATAAGTTTTTTTCACAAATCTCTAAAGTTTTTAACTTTCTGATGAAACAGAAGAGTCTCATCAGAAGGATAAGAAGAAGAAGAAGAACATTCTCACATGGAGACACACAAGTACAAAGAAAGAGAAAGGTCATTGTAACAACTCATTAAGCGAAACAAAGCCGCCTGGCTACACCGCTGGGTCGATGATGCACCATGGTGAGCCTAACCCTTCAAACCGGTGGCCGATATCCACATCCCCAAGAGGCCATTATCCACCAATGTTTAGACCAAATGGTTATAGTGTTGGTCCATTTCAACCATACCAAACAATGAATCAAGCTACAATGTATAAAGGTGCTAATATATCACTATATCCACCTATGACTACAGCTTTTCCATCTCACTATTGGCAAACTAGACCATTCATTGATACTAATCCTATGACTCGTTACACTAGCTATGCAGATAATTACTCTTATTGCTTTCTCTAAATTCCTCTTAATGTGTTTTTCCTCTGCTGTTTTTATCTAAGAGAGAAGAAACTAAAGTGTAAAGGAATTTCTTAGTAGACTTTAAACCGGTTTTGATTTATCTTTTGATAAAGATTAAGGAACTAGATTCACCTCTAGATCAAGCTATTACAAGTAATTGAAAGAGTATTAAGCTTAGAGAAACACTGATTTTTGGTGAAATCTATGTAACAGAGCAATTAACAAGTTTGAAAATGCTTACTTCATTCGAATGAAAAGTGCTGTCTTATACAGCTTTGAAACAAAACAGATTACTCCTACTTTAACTGCAACAACTAGTTCTTTTAAGCCTACAAGCCAGGTCTTCAAGTTTATTTTAAAAGACTAAATCAAAGTGAATCAAACCAGCAAATAAATCAAATTGAACCGAGACTTAGTGAATCAATTGAACCAACAAACCTTCCCCTAAATTGAAACTCCTTTGTTTCAGTTTATTCTTCTTTACTGCAGACTCCTAAACTCTTCCTTAACCTCTCAAATACATCCTTGCTCACTGCCTTCGTCATAAGGTCTGCTAACTGAACATGTGTTGAGCAATAATTCATCTTCAATACTCCATCATTGACAAGGTCACGCAAGAAGTGAAGCCTTACATGGATGTGCTTACTCCTTCCATGAAGAACCAGATTTTTGCTCAATCTTATTGTTGAGCTATTGTCACATGAAAGATCAGTGCTTCCTTCTTGTTTAAACCTAATTTCTTCAAGTACATTCCTCAACCACACTGCTTGGCAAGATCCAAAGGCTGCTGCAACAAACTCTGATTCTGTAGTTGATAGAGTAACAATAATTTGTTTCTTTGAGGCCCATGAGACTGCTCCACCTCCAATCATGAACACAAAACCAGATGTGCTTCTTCTATCATCTACATCACCAGCATAGTCACTATCAACAAAACCTTCCATTCTCACTTCTTCTCCTCTCTTGTACTGTATTCCAAAGTCAATTGTGCCTTGTACATATCTCATGATCTTCTTCAACACCATCATGTGTTGTTCCTTTGGTTTTTCCATATACCTACTCACAAGATTCACTAAGAATGTAATATCAGGTCTAGTTGCTGTTAAATACCTCAAACTTCTTACTATCTGTTTGAAGACTATTGTGTCCACCAGACTTCCTGAGCCTTCTTTAGATAGCTTACAACATGGAACAATCAGATTTCTTGTCAAATTACAGCTTTCAATTCCATACCTTTTAAGAACATCTCCTGCATATTTCTTTTGATTGATGAAAATTCCAGTTTGATCTTGTGTAACTTCTACACCAAAAAAATACTTCATCTTCCCAAGATTAGTCATTGAGAACTCCTTCTTCATTGACATCTTGAAGCCTTCTAACATCTCTTCTGAGTTTCCAGTGTATATCAAATCGTCTACATAGACACTTACAATCAGAGTATTGTGATTCTGTGTCTTTATGAATAAAGTATGCTCACAATAGCACTTTTTAAAGCCTTATTTCTCAAAATATCTCTCAATTCTGCTATACCAAAATCTTGGTGCCTGTCTCAGTCCATATAAGGCTTTCTTCAGCTTGTAAACCTTGTCTTTATCATCTTTTACCTCAAATCCACTAGGTTGTTCAACATATACATCTTCTTAAAGCTCTCCCTGTAAGAAAGCACTCTTCGCATCTAATTGCAGCACATTCCAACCCTTTCTTGCAGCAACACTTAATAAGAGTCTAATAGTATCCCATCTTGCTACAGGAGCAAACACCTCATGGAAATCAATACCTTGAGTTTGGTGGAATCTCTTTGCCCCTAACCTTGCCTTAAACTTATCAAATTCTCCCCTTTCATCCAGTTTGGTTTTGTATACCCACTTCACTCCTATCACCTTAGCTTCTGCAGGTAAGTCTACCAACTCCCAGGTATTGTTCTCCTCTATGGATTTGATTTCCAATTCCATGGCCTTTCTCCACTTCTCATGTTTAATAGCTTCTTCAAATTTTTCTGGATCATCTTCACCTACAAACATGGCTGCTAGATCATTCACATTTTCTTCTGTGAATAGACTCCTTGCTTCACAGACATAGTCTCTCATCCAAACAGGCTTTTGCCTAGTTCTACTTGTTCTTGCCCTTTAAGTTTCTGGTTCACAATCTTCTTCAGTACCATTATCTTCAATTGTTTCTTCACTCACAACTTCTTCTTCTTTCTTCTTCTAACAGAGATCAATTCCATACGGCATTATCTTCATCACCATTTCCTTTCCATTCCCATCCTCTTTCTTCATCAAATACAACATCTTTGCTAATGATGATTTTCTTTGTTTCTGGTTCATACAGTCTGTAAGCTTTAGCTTCTTTACAATTACAAACATAACACATTTGATGCTCTTCTCCTCAAGCTCAATCCTTCTTTCGTATGGAATGAGAACAAAAGCTAAACACCAAAGACTTTGAGATGTTCAATAGAGGGTTTGTGCTTGCTCCATTTCTCAATTGGTGTTATATTCTCCAAACATACTGTTGGACTTCTGTTCATAATATAGACTGCATATTGTACTGCCTCAGGCCAAAAGAAATGTGGTTACTTCATTTCAAACAGCAAACATCTTGTCATGTTGGAATGCTTCTGTTTTTCCTCTCTGCTATGCCGTTCTGATGTGTTGTGTAAGCAACTGTGAGCTGTCTTTTAATTCCATGCTCAGTACAGAAATCTTGAAACATTCTTGAATTGTACTCTCCACCTCTATCCGTTCTTAAACATGCAAGCTTTTCACCACTTCCAGCTTCAACTTTAGCTTTAAAATCCTTAAATACCTTGAATGTTTCTGATTTTTCAGCAAGGAAATATGTCAAACATTTCCTACTATAGTCATCTATGAAGTTGACTATATATCTTCTTCCACTTTCAGAGGTTGGTGTTAATGGCCCACAAAGATCATTGTGAACTAATTCCAGCCTTCTACTGGCTTTCCAATCACTTCCCTTTGGTATATTAGCCTTAATTTGCTTACCCTTTATAAAAACTTCACATGTATTCACTTGAATCTGCAACTTAGGTAGCCCCACTACCATTTCTTTCTTCTCAAGTGTTTGCAGGCTGTGAATGTTCAAGTGACCATACCTCCTGTGCCATATGTTGTTGTTATTTTCAACTGTAGTCTTCAAACACTTTTCTTCATCATATGGCTTCTTGTCAAGTGATAGTGCAGTAATCACAAATAGTCTATTAGAAGTCATAGTTGACTGCATTATCACTCTTTCTTGTTGTTTGTGCCAAATCTCACAGACATTCTCTTCTATTGTAATCTTCAGGCCCTTCTGTTGCAACTGTCCCATGCTCAACAAGTTGGTTTTCAATCCAGGAACGTAGTAAACAGAAGTGAGATGCTGATTCATACCATTAATATGCAGATGCAAATCTCCTTTTCCCTTAACAATCATCCTCCTGTTATCTCTTAACTTAACACTCTGCTGGAATTTAATATCAAGATTTGAAAACCATTCCCTCACACCACACATGTGATTGCTACAGCCTGAGTCTAGATACCAAATACTCTCATTCATCACTTCTGTGTATGCCATAAGCAACACATCTTCTTCTAATTCAGAAAAGTTGACATTTCTTTCCAAGTTGGACATTCATTCTTGAAATGCCCCATCTTATGATATTTGAAGCATTCAATTATGCTCTTATCCAAGTCTTGTCCACGTCCTCTACCTCCTATGCCTTGATAAAATGAACCTTATCCAAGTCTTGTCCACGTACTCTACCTCCTATGCCTTGATAAAATGAACCTCTTCCTCTGCCTCTTCCACCATCAAATCTCCTTTGACCTTCTACTTTCAGTACTTGGTCCTATCTCACATCCTTCTTCAAATTTTGTTCATGAACTAACAAGGAGCTCCGTAGTTCATTTACAGACAGGTTCTGTATGTCTTTGGACTCCTCTATTGCACATACCACTTAGGTAAATTTTTCAGCAAGTGTTCTTAAAATCTTCTCAACCACCTTAGAGTCTGGCATATTCTCACCTAGACCCCTCATATCATTAGCCACAACCATAACCTTTGAGAAGTAACCTGCAATTGTATCTTCATCTTTCATCTCAAGTACCTCAAACATCCTCCTTAGCCTTTGCAATTGAGCAGATTGTACTCTCTGGTTTCCCTGGTACTTAGCTTTCATAGAATCCCAAATATCTTTGGAACTCTTTTTTAGCAATGGTTTTGAGTATGTTCTTGTCTATTGAGGCAAACAAGTAATTTTTTTACCTTCAAGTCCTTCAAACTCAATTCAGCAAGCTTTGTCCTTTGAGGTCCTGTTAGAATTACGTTTCTTTCAAATCTTGTAATCCATGTCTCCACCAGCTCCCACCATTCTTTGGATCTCAATAGGTTCTCCATCAACATAGCCCAATGTTCATAGTCACCATCAAATTTTGAAATAGCAAATTCTTTATCACTCATTTTTTTCTGTAGGATTGTTCAACCGCTCTAATACCACTTGTTGTTTATGTAACAGAACAATTAACAAGTTTGAAAATGCTTACTTCATTGGAATCAAATTGAACCGAGACTTAGTAAATCAATTGAACCAACAAAATCATCCACCTCTAGCTTCTCTTCTAGCAGCATCATGAAGTAAATCAACATCAACTCCATCAGAAGGTAATTGCACATAACTCAAAACCGACTTTATACTAAACTACAAGGTCGCTCGGCCAAACTCGACTTAATTTACATGAACCATATTCAACTTCTTCATTGTTACTTTCAAAATAGTTATTTTAAATTTAATTTATATATTATTTGTTACTCCATATTTATTACATATTTAAATTTATATATTGTAAAAATAAAATAACAATTATGGTAAAAGAAGTATTATAATATAGTAATTTTATTTCCAACAGATTACATTGTAGAATCATTTAAAGATAGAATTTGAGTGAAACTATGAACAGCAAAAGGAGGCAAACAAAGGCAAACCAACATGCTTTGGTCACCACTAGATGGTAACAACACACAAACTTGTGGCGTAGGTCTCAAGTCAATTGGTCCAGCATAAACCGGTTTACCCCAACCAAAATCAGCACTTTCATACATTTCAAACCGGGTCCATTGAGTAATCATTAACTTCCCACCAAACTCTAACTTCTTAGGTCGCTTCAACTCCACGTAATCAACCATAGATTTCAAATAATCTTCATTAACCCTAACCCTAGCTTCTTGAACTAAACGTGTTGTCTTTGAAAGAGAATCATTAACAAGACTATTAACATTACTCATTGCACAAGCTAAACAAACAACGTTTCCATAAAACCCTTTTCTTAATTTTAGGGTTTTAAGTTTATTTCTTAAATTAACTGAAAATGTTAGCCTTAGATTGTATTCTAATGGCTTAACATTAAGTGCTTTAACCCAAGATCTCCATATATGTGAAGCCATTGCATCAAAAGAGCTACAAATTAAACTTGAATCTTGTTCTTGAACAATGTTTTTAACTTGATTTTGAAACTCTTTACTAATTCTATAACATTTTTGTAATGGTTTTGTTTCCCATAAAGAGTTAGTTAAGTTTGATCTTTCTTCAATTGGAAGATACTCAAAATGTGAGTATTTAACTAATGGTGGGTTTCTTGGTTTAAATTCTTCTCTATCCCAAACCGGTTTAGGATTTGTAATCAATTTACCGGTTTTCGAAGTTGATGCCCATGAGCTAAGAAATTGCATAGCTCCAAAACCATCACATATACAATGACAAAGTCTAATCCCTAAACTAAATCCACCACAAGTGAAAAACGTTACTTGTGCTATAAGTAAAGGTGTTTCAAGAATTTTGTAAGGTTCTTCTTCTTTTGGTTGATAGATTAATGGTAACCAAGCTGGATTTGGTACTTTAAGATCACCAAGATCAGATAAAGACATTGAAGAATTAGCTGAAACCATTAAAGCACCTTGATCTTTACCAAAGAAAACTTCTAGCTTACCATTTTCTACTTCTCTTAATCTACCAGAGAGTGGATAATAAGGAACTAAAACTTCACTAAGAGCATCTTGAAGCTGTTTTAGTACTAAAGATGATTCTTGATTATGATTGTTGTTTAATTGGTAAAAATAAACAGAAGGAGTTAATACTCTTGCTCCAATTATATCATCTAAGTTTGATAGATAGAGAGTATGGTTAAGAGATTGATTTGCAGGTGTTGGTTTTGATGGATGTATAAGAAATTTTTGGTTGATTGTAATTGGAATTTGAAGGTCACAAAAATGAAGTTCTTGAATGAAAGAATCCATTTTTTTTTTTGGAAATTTAGTAAATATGCTTACTTAACTTATGAGGATGAAGAAGGAATTTGTAGAAGAGATTTCAATTTTGTTAAACCGGTTTGGTTTGGTTTAGGTGAAAGATAGGTTACTTCTTGCATAGAATTTGGCTATTTCTTTGTTGTATTATTCATATAAGCATGAGAAATCTGTTATAAATTTATTTTATGAAATTGTAAATGCATACATAACTTATGAGAGATTTCAATTAGTTAAACCGGTTTGGTTTGGCTTAGGTGAAAGATAGGTTACTTCTTACATAGAATTTGGTTATTTCTTTGGTTGTATTATTCATATAAGCATGAGAAGTTTGTTATAAATCTATTTTATGAAATAGTAAATGCATACATAACTTATGAGAGATTTCAATTAGTTAAACCGGTTTGGTTTGGTTTAGGTGAAAGATAGGTTATTTCTTACATAGAATTTGGTTATTCTTTGTTGTATCATTCATATAAGCATGAGAAATATGTTATAAATCTATTTTATGAAATAGTAAATGCATACATAACCTATGAAGATGAAGAAGGAATTTGTAGAGAGACTTCAATGATGTTAAACCGGTTTGGTTTGGTTTAGGTGAATGATAGGTTACTTCTTACATAGAATTTTGTTATTTTTTTCTTGTATCATTCATATAAGCATTAGAAGAAATTTGAAAACAAGATGTGCATGATATTATTACAAAACACAAGAAAAAAAGAAATTTGAAAATACAATCAAATAATTCAAGTATTTTCGGTTTGGTACGATTGGATCTTGAGTTATTTCCAGAGCCGGTCCTGAAATGTCAAAGGCCGCAATATAAAATGAAAAACATGGGCTGGTTCTTAAAAGAAATTTTGAAAATGGGCCGGTTTTTAAAGTAAAATTTTGAAAATATAAAATGGACCGCAAGCTCGTACTTGCTCTATTTGACCTCAAGACCGACCCTTGTTATATCAATGTCTTAAATCTTGAAACGTAGTAACCAACGAGTAGGGATCTCTTTTGTATTGAAATAGTCAGAGAACTCATTGAAGGAAGTGTCTCTATATTTTGGAGGATTTTGTTCAGAAAGAAGCTCTTTGATAGGTCCATATACTTGAGGATTCTCTTTCATGAAAGTAGTGAAGAAACATGGCACTGAGATTCTTGGTTCAGGATATTTATGTGCAATCACTCTATGTTCTGCACTTATGAACTTGTCATTGCTTATTAACTGCACACAAAAAAAAAAAAAATACTCACAATTTGTAAAATCAAAGATCTTTTATATATATAACTTCATAAGTATCATGGACAATTGAAGTTCAAAATATAAGGTTATTTTATATCTAAATACATAAAGATAAAAAAAATTATAGAACTTTATAATAAGAAACAATATGGCTTAACTTAATAGCTAGAATTGTCTTTTTATTAAAAGAGAATTTACACTCAAATACTCTTTTTTGTAATTAATATATCAAAAAATTGCATAAAATTGTGATAAGATCTTATATTTTGAAACAAAGTCAAAATTCTAAAACAGTTTTCTATTTTGAAACGGAAAGAATATTTAATTAAGTCCCTTTGTATCTAGGTTTCTAGCTCTTTTGGTACGGAAGGTTATTCTTAATATCGATATATCTAAACTTTGACTTCAGATACTAAGACCACTTCCATTAAAGGTTTAACCGGGTATTTTAAATGTTTATCTAAAAAAAATGTCCAAAAAATAAATCAAAACTAAAATCAAGGATATAAAAAATTTAAAAATTTCTTTATAACTCCATATGTGTTAATTAATGATTGGTTGTTTTTTTAAAAAAAACTTTAAAAAAATCTCACCCTCTCTTTCTCTCACTAAGAAAAATGGTAAAAACATTGAAATTTTTTTTTTGAAAAGGACCCAATAAAGATTTTACTAATAGAGAAAAAATAATTAGTGGGTATAGTTAATGATAGATATTAATAAAAAATAATTCTAAATATATCATAATTTTTTTTCCCAATAGAGATGCTCTAAAGACTAAATTAACCTGAAGAAGATCACCAATGTTAATGACAAAAGCTCCATGTAAAGGAGGAACATCAATCCAAGTTTGGTCATGAAGAACTTGAAGAGCTCCAATGTTGCTTTGAAGAAGAAGAGTAATAAATGAAAAATCAGCATGCTTGCTTGAGCCTATAGTAAGGTCAGGTTGAGGACAAGGTGGATAGTATTGGCCAGCCAACATTACAGACTTGGTGCAACCTATGTCCTTTAGGTGATTACTCTTCAATCCTAAAGCTTCTGATAAAAGCTCAATGATCAATTCACCTAACTTTGTTACTTCCTTTGAGTAGTCCATTAGAATCTCCCTACAACATAGAAACTATATTGCTTAACATCATCATCTTTAAACAATCTTGAGATTTATGTGACCATATATTTTATGGGTTATGAGCTATTTTTTTTTGTCACATTAATATCTGGGCGGACCAGCCCAATAGTCCAAACTCCATAAACAGGAGAAAATACACTCACTATGCGAGTGGCCAGGTTTGAACTCTGGTCTGGTAACAAGGCAACAGCGGTGACACAACCACTAAGCCACTTGATCCTTGTTGGGTTAGGAGCTATTTACATACATAATATTTACAATACCAAAATCAGAACTCATATATATTAATGCAAATTTTTTTAGAGTTAGGACCAATGTTTTGTATGGCACTCCTAAAAACCGGACTGGACTTGAGCCTACTTGCTAACTATAGAGCTTCTCTCAAACTTCTTTCGTATTAATTATCAGGGCCGACCCGAAAATTTTGGAGGTTTCAAACAAAATTATGAAAATTAAGGCCGATATAGGTATATAAAATTTTAATTTTTAGGAGCCTATAAACTATGATCGCGGATTTATAAATATGAAGACTCTAAGCCAATGTTTTATTTGGTTATGCCGAGGATCAGTCCTGCATATTATCTTGGACCGGTTTTTAGGACATTTTGACAACAAAAAATGTTGGCGATAATGTGTGAATTACTGTCTTTTTTAAACCGAAAAAAACTCAACATAAAATATTAAGAATATAATATCTCACATCAGAATATAAGTCAATCCACTTATCATAAGTTATTTTTGATCTGAAATTAGTCATGCTACTTTTGTCCAAACCATCTAGCGAGACCTATTATCTTAGACGGACATACTAAAAATACAATATCTCACATCAGAATATGAGTTAATCCACCTCATCAAGTTAGAAACTCATAATTTTAACCCGCAAAATCCTACGATCGATATATTACCTCAAAACGGGTGGCAAGTCGTCGGGTCGGGGAGGATTCGGAGCCGTATAACAAACAAAGCTATCTCTCCAACCAGCAACAGAACTAGTCAAAAGATCAACATTAGAGAAGTAAAGAAAGTCTCTAGCTTGATGATCACGACTATAGAACTTCTTCTTAACTTGTGAATCTAACTCATGAAACTCACGAGTTCCTTCAATCATCTTCTCCATAACCTCTAAAGGAACACCATGATTTATCACTTGAAAAAATCCCCATTTCTCAGCTGCTTCTCCGATCTTCTCCACCACATTCTGCCTATCTCCTCCCTTTAGATCCACCGTAGGGACTGTTATTTCACTTGGTGGTGCTTTCACGCTTGTTAGAATAGCTTGTGGTGCATGGAAAATCGATGGAATCTCTGTGATTCCTAAATCAACGAGACCTTTCACACCTTCTTTAGTCTCATCAAAAGCTTTTGCTTCACTAAAACGATCCATTGGCTTTCTTCAATTCTACCTTACTAAATTTATCATTATACACTACTATTATACAACTTGGTAACATAAACTAATAAGAAAAAGACAAGATGCATCATATACGGAGTTTATATGTTTAAATATATGTCAATTTCTATTTTATTATTATTATTTATTATTATATATATAGTGTCCCACCAACTTTCCATTTGGGGAAGATTAATTTGTCCACATTACTTATAATATATTTTATTTTTGATATACACCTAATTTTCATCTTTGGCTTCGAGTTACTCTTAAGCTCATAATAATACGAGGAATTTCTTAAAATACTATTGAAAGAAACCAGACACTCTCAAAAATTTCAAAAATACTATTAAATTATTTTTTTATCGAAAATACCATAAACATAAAAAATGAATTTTAATAGTTTAAAATTTAAATTTTTGGGTTTGATTTTACTAATAGAGGTTAGAGTTTAGTTTTGAAGGGGGGAGGAGGAGGGGGGGGGGGTTAGGTAAGGTTTGGTTATTTTGAGTTAAAGTTTAAATTTAAAGTTTTACAACTATTTCAAATTTTGTGGTATGTTTGGAACAAACACATTTTTGTGGTATTTTGGAAAAAATGTAGTATTTTTAAAAAATTTTGGGAGTGTTTTGTATTTTTAGAATATACATAGTTTTTGTGATATTTTTTAGAATCCCCTAACAATATTAAGTATACGAAAATAGTTTATTAATTGTCACTCCTGTGAATTTATCATTTTCTATGTGAGTGCCATTCTTTCCTCTAATAAAATTTAATTTATTGGACGAACCTGTTATAATCCAGAGATTGAAACAACAAAAAATATTAACTATAAATAAAAAAACAAGAGAAAATTGGCTAGATAGGCACATTTATTTTGGTATGGTAATTTGAAAATGGGTATTTTTTAACCAACTTAAAAAGTAATAATAATTCAACGTGTAAAATACATGAAAGTAGAAAGATAAAAAAAGAAAATTTGTTAGCCTTAATTTAGTTCGAATCATAAATATCTTTACAACTCAAGAAAATTTGTTGATTGGGAGATTATGGAGTGTATTGAATGTGAAATTTGAAAGGATTTATGTTAAAATGACTAATATAAGTGTATTGAATGTGAAATTTGAAAGGATTTATGTTAAAATGACTAATATACTGTTATTCAAACATAAATTTTAAAATGTCTTACGAAATCCATTGTTATTGAAAATATTTTAAGTAGTGGGTTTCTTAGCGATTTGATGGTATTTTAGTGTATTTTCTTAGTTAAAGATACAAAACCTCAAATATCATTGTTTTAAGTGAGATTGTAGATGAGGAAAAAAAAAAAAAAGTGAGATTGTAGATAATTTCAAAACAAAGCACATGAATTTTCTTAATTCACTTAAAATCACATTAAAAAACTCATTAGAACTTAAATCACTTTTTTGTCATCTTTATTGAATAAAAGAGAACCAATACAACATTATAAATCGAGACTTTGCCCGAAACTACGGAAAACGAAAAAACAACACTAAACCCGGCAAGCACATACACCTCCTGAAACTATGAAAAACCAACCAAAGGGCGATCAACCAATTCTTGAAACTATTTAGAGAACTCTCACAAACCAATCCAAATATAAAACGTTCTCCGCACGAACCCGACAATAGCACATCAAACACTGCAGCTGAAAGAGAAGAGAAGGCTTACACGGACGCCTGTCACGAACGGCCGATGAACCAGGAGAACAAAGGGAAACACTATCACTAAGGGTCCTGGAAATGCTTGATCCGAAGAGAAAATGAAGCTGACACTGTCTTGAAACTGGATACGGAGGCAAGGAAGGAGATGGCGAGAGAGCCAAAGAGGAGCCAAGAACTAAAGAAAGCCCAGCAAACCGAGAGGCCAACATGAAGAGAACTCAAGCGAAAACGTAGAAGGCATGGAGCAGTAGAAGGACTACCACTAGCGAAAGGAAGACGAGGAAATTAACCACTAACATCGGACCAAGCATCTATCCCACCGAAGAATCAGACAAAGCTACGAGACAGGGCTGAGACTCAGAGATGAAAACCAAAAGGACCACAAGTAAAACCGAGAGAAACGAAAGCTGAAGAGGAAAGAAACCGAGGAGAACTAAAAAAACACAAGAACACCAAAGAAGACAACCCACCAAACAAAACAAAAAGGACCAGACACAAAGGCGTAAAACACCAAAAACAGCCTAGAACGCCAACAACAACCTAAGAAGCCAATCAAATTCTAGACCCAAAATAAAACAGGGGACCGAAGCTAACAGAAATGAAACTCTAGAACTAAGAAACCATCGGAAGGGAACGATGAAGAAACCTCTCAAATCGAAAGACAAGGGCCTAATGAAACCAACACCACTAGCACACAACCAAAAAAAATTGAATGAGATCCAACAACGAAACAAACCTCCGCAACAAACTAGCCCAACCGAGCTTCCAACCACCGCCGTTAACCACCGCGAACCCCTTAGAAACGACCTAGAAGCAGACTGACATGAACTTCAAAGCGATACAATCGACGACGAAGGCAAAACAACGCAAAAAAGGGGATCCGTCGTCGGCGCTGAGCTAGCCGCCGCACGCTGGACCTAAGGACAGGACAGCGCTAGGTTTAACTATTAGTAGTTGAAGTTAAATCACTTAAAATCATATACAAAACAAGATATGCATGATATTATTACAAAACATAAGGGCAAGATGTACATGATATTATTACAAAAGATAAGGAAAATTTTTTTGAAAATACAATAGACTAATTCAAGTATTTCCGGTCTTAGATCTTGAAACGTAGTAACCAACGAGTAGGGATGTCTTTTGTATTGACGTAGTTAGAGAACTCATCGTAGGAAGTGTCTCTATATTTTGGAGGATTTTGTTCAGAGAGAAGCTCTTTGATGGGTCCATATACTTGAGGATTCTCCTTCATGAAAGTAGTGAAGAGACATGGCACTGAGATTCGTGGTGCATGACATTTATGCGCAATCACTCTATGTTCCGCACTTATGAACTTGTCATTGCTTATTAGCTGCATACAATAAACGACTCACACTTTTGTAAAATCAATGATCTAACATATATATACATAAGTAACATGGAAGCATTGAAGTTTCATGTAAACTTATAATATAATATTCTCTTGTTTCAAAAGTATAAAGTTTTCTATCTAAAACACAAAAATCAAGTAAAATTTAGGAAAGTTTTCTAAAATGTCATTATATGTATAATTAAAAATAGTTTAGCCAATTAATAACAACAAAACTGTATATTATAAATAGTTGTAAAGTAATTAATAGATCTAAAAGTTGCATAGAATTGTGAGAAGATACTTGAAAGAAAATTTACAATTCTATAAGATCTAGGGCTGGGCAAAAAAAACGGAACCGAAGAACAAAAAAAAACGGTTCTGGACCGGTTCCGGTTCCACCCAAATTACCCAATGGTTCTCGAGACGAAGAACCATGGGTATCGGGTAGGAACCAGAACCGAACCGAGAACCAATGGGTGTCGGGTAGGAACTCAGAACCGATTAGGAACCACTTAGGAATCAAAAATTGCGGGTAATTTTTGGTTCCTTTAACATAGAACCGAACGAACCCGGAACCGATGAGAACCGAAACGGAAATTTCAAAAGGATCGATTGGATATTAAAATCTAGGATCCGAAAAACCGAAACCAAATTGTTCCTACCTAAAACCCGACCGAATACCCGAATATCCAGTCCTAATAAGATCTTATATTTTGAAACCGGTTGAATATTTTTAATTAAGTCTTCTTGTGCCTCAGTTTCAAACTTTTATGATACGAAAGGTTATCTTTTAAATCGAAATATCTAAAATATGATTTCAAATACCTGGAGAAGATCTCCAATATTAATGACAAAAGCTCCAGGTAGAGGAGGAACATCAACCCAAGTTTGGTCATGGAGAACTTGAAGAGCTCCAATCTTGTTTTGAAGAAGAAGAGTTATAAACGAAAAATCGCCATGCTTGCTTATGCCTATGGCAAGGTCAGGTTGAGGACAAGGTGGGTAGTATTGGCCAGCCAATATTACAGACTTGGTGCAACCTATGTCCTTTAGGTGATTACTCTTCAATCCTAAAGCTTCTGATAAAAGCTCAATGATCAATTCACCTAACTTTGTTATTTGCTTTGAGTAGTCCATCAAAATCTCCCTACAACATAGAAACTATATTTTATGGGTTTGGAGCTCTTTTTATACATAATTCATACTAAAAACCGGCCCTGACTTGAATCTACTTGCTAACTAGAGAGCTTCTTTTAAACTTCTTTTGTATTATCTAGGGCCGTTCTTTAGGACATTTTGACAATACTATAGATGTTTGGTCTCCAATTTCTTTGCAATAATATGTGTGAATTACTGCTCCGCAAAAAAAGTACTAAGAAAATGTTAAGATATAATATCTCATATCGGAATATCAGCTAGTTCACTTATTGTCATTTAGTTTTGAGTTGGAAACTCATAACCCTAACATGATATCAGAATCCGATCTGAAATTAGTCATGCTACTCTTACCTAAACCACCTGATATTAATGGGTGATGAAACCTATCATCTCAGAGAGCCGTATTAACTAATAAAATTGGTTTCAGAACTAAAAAAATGTGTGACCCGCCCGCAACATAGCGGTCATGAGATTTTAAAGGCTGCAGTCTAAAATGAAAAAATGGGCCGATCTTTTAACTAAAATTTAGAAAATGGATCGATTCATAAACTAAAATTTTGAAAATAAAAATAGACCGCAAGCTCTTGCTTGCTCTGCTCGGCTTTAGGACCTGTTCTAAACCGGAAAATCCTAGGATCAATATTTACCTCAAAACGGGTGGCAAGTCGTCGGGTCGGGGAGGATCTGGGGCCGTATAACAAACAAAGCTATCTCTCCACCCGGCGACAGAACTAGTCAAAAGATCAAGGTTGGAGAAGTAAAGAAAGTCTCGAGCTTGATGATCACGACTATAGAACTTCTTCTTAACTTGTGAATCTTGCTCATGAAACCCACGAGCCCCTTCAATCATCTTCTCCATAACCTCCAAAGGGATACCATGATTTATCACATGAAAAAATCCCCATTTCTCAGCCGCTTCTCCGATCTTCTCCACCACACTCCGCCTATCTCCTCCCTTTAGATCCACCGTAGGGATCGTTACCTCACTTGTTGGTGCTTTCAAGCTTGTTAGAATAGCTTGTGATGCATGGAAAATCGATGGAATCTCTGTGATTCCTAAATCAACGAGACCTTTCACACCGGTTTTTGTATCGTCGAAAGCTTTTGCTTCATTATAACGATCCATTGACTTCATGGGCTGTCTTCTTCCTTTGGTTACCAAACTATACCATTACAACACTAGTATACAATTTATTTAGAAGTTAAACATAAAATAACAAGAAAAGACAAGATGCATCATATACGGGTTTATTTTTATTTTATAATATATTATAATCATTCATAACTTTTAATCTTATGTATTTGGAGAGGCATCTCCAAAGAATTTGAAGTGTCATGTATTTTTCTCCAAAAACAACACTTCAAATTTAAAATATAAAAAAGTGTATTTTGCAATATTGTCCATATTTTTGTTCACAATTAATTAACATCATACAATATTATAAATAAATATAAAACTTCTATCATTTAATCATTACATGCAATATTTATTAATAAGGCATTACATTATGATATAAATTATATAAAAACATATCAATAATATCATAAATAAAATTAAAATATCAAATTATTAATTAGCATTATTACCATAATGCTCTTATATATTCTCGGTCAATGCATTTCGAAGTGATAGATGAGTCTATTTATCTTTTATCACCAAATTATGATATATATACTGTTGAAATCGAACATTATCATTTATTGCTATTTCTACAGTTTGCTCGGGTGTTAATCTTGCATCTCGTATGTGTGCGTTGATATCACGTTCTTCATAAAATTTATGTGACTATTAATTAGTATGTTCTAATATTTTATTTGTGTAAACTTTGTGTGTTTTGTAATCTTTTTATTTCTCTCTTTTGTATTAAATTTACTTAGATTTTCTTAAAAAATTATTAATGGTACGTGATATTTCTCATATTTTAATATTATAACTTTAGTTTATATGTTTAATATAAGATGTATAAATTCATATACATTTTAAATGAAACATACAAATGTTGGTACTAAAATAATTAATACATAACTTAAAAATTATTAAATAAATAAATTTAGTGACTAAAATGCAAAAAAAAAATCTGGCACCTCAAATTTGAAGTGTGAGAAAGTAAACACTTCATCTTTGAAGCGTGAGGAAGTAACACTTCAAATCTTCAAGTTTAAAGTTATAAAGTGTCATTTGGAGATACTCTAAATACATAATTCGCATGTGACCACTCTAAGACAAAATACAATAAGCAAAGGTTGGTGAGACTGAAATCTTCATCAGGAACAATGCCTCAAATAGTGAAATGGAGTAACCTACGTGTAGCAATATCTATTCCATTGAAATTGTCCAAGAACTCTGTGCCAGAACATTCTCTATACTTTGGAGGATTATCTTCTGAGAGAAGCTCTTTGATAGGTCCATAGACTTGAGGATTCTGCTTCTTGAATGTGGAAAAGAAACATGGCACTGAGATTCTTGGTTCAAGACATTTATGTGCAATTACTCTATGTTCTGAACTTATGAACTTGTCATTGCTTATTAGCTGCACACAATAACAAAAAACTCGCCTTTTTGTAAAATCAAAGATCAATAATATGTACTAGAATTATGGACTTTCAAATCAAAATTAATTGGCGTTGTGAGATATTATATCCCTCTCGAGATAATGGATTCTTTTACCCTTTAATCTCGGATGGTTTGAACAGAACTCGCATAACCAATTTTTGGTTGAATTACATATCGGATCAGACTCTAATACCATATTAGGATAATATGTTTCCAACTCAAAACCAATTGGCAATGAATGAATTTGATCATACCGAAAGTTTCTTCTAAAATTAAAATATCTTAAAAATGATTTCATATACCGAAGATATTATGGACCGAAAGAGCTAACCTGGAGAAAATCTCCGATATTAATGACAAGAGCTCCGGGGACAGGAGGAACTTCGACCCAAGTATGGTCATGGAGGACTTGTAGTCCTCCGATGGTTCCTTGAAGAAGAATGGTAATAAACGAAAAATCGGTATGCTTGCTTAAGCCTATAGTAAGATCAGGCTGAGGACAAGGTGGATAGTATTGGCCAGCCAACATTATAGACTTGGAGCAACCCATGTCCTTAAGGTGATTAGTGTTCAATCCCAAAGCTTCTGATAAAAGCTCAAAGATCAATTCACCTAACTTCATCACTTGTTCTGAGTATTCCATCAAAATCTCCCTGAAACATAGAATTATATATTATTGAAAATATCTAATATCAAATTTTTCTTTTCTTTTTTAATATATATATATATATGTATATATTTAAATAAAATTTAATAATATTAAATTTGTATAAGTTATAAATAAAATATTAAAACATATAAAAATTTAACATATTTCATAATTATGTTATATTTCATAAAAATTGAACATATTTCATAGTTATTAACAATCTAGTGAGCTATAACGAGAGTAGGTATACACCATCCTACTGTTCCATATTTTAGGATTAATGGCTTCCAACTCAAAACCAATTGGCAATGAATGGGTTGACATTTATCCCTTATATATTGGTACTTTTGAGTTTTCAATGTGGGATATTGTATCCCTAATACGTCCCCTTAAGATAATGAGTCTCGTTAACTATTAATATCAGGTGGTTTGGGAAGTGGCATGATCAATTTCGGGTTCGGGCCGTGGAACGGATCGGATTCTGATACCATGTTAGGATTATAGGCTTCCAATTCAAAACTAATTGGCAATTAGTGGATTTGACATTTATCTCTTATATATTGGTCTATATACCATTGAGTTTCAATATGGGATATTGTATCCCTAATAATATATACCTCAAAACGGCAGGCAAATCTTCGGGTCGGGGAGGATCTGGAGCCGTATAACAAGCAAAGCTATCTCTCCATCCCGCAACAGAAGCGCTAAAGAGATCAACGTTGTTGTAATGAAGAAAGTCTCTAGCTTGATGATCACGAGTGTAGTACTTCTTCTTAACTTGTGAATCTTGTTCATTAAACTCACGAGTACCTTTGATCATTCCCTCCATAACCTCTAAAGGGACACCATGATTAATCACTTGAAAAAATCCCCATTTCTCAGCCGCTTCTCGGATTTTCTCCACCACACTTTGCCTATCTCCTCCCTTTAGATCAACCGTGGGGATGATTGCTTCACTTGGTGGTGTTTTCACACTTGCTTGAATATCCGGTGGTGTTCGGAACATCGCAGGAATCTCTGTGATACCTGAATCAATGAGACCTTTCACACCTTTTTTCGTTTCGTCGAAAGCTTTTTTTTCAATAGAACGATCTATAGACTCCATTGGTTTTGTTTTTTTTTTCTTCTTCTTCTTAGTTTACTTAGCAAATTAAGTGAGATAGCACATCTTCTTACTCACTACTATATAATATACAACTTATTGTTCACAAGATAACATAAAATAACAAGAAAAGTCAAGATTTTAAATTGTATATACCTAATTTGTTCCATTGGGTAATCTTTATTTTTTTTTTTAATTTCTATATACCTAATTTGCATCTTTGGCTCCAGCTTCTTCTTTAGATGCTAGTGTGTATTTTTAAACAACCAATAATAAAATATTTTGAGGAGTTCCTTAAAATACCATAAAAAAGTTCAAATTTCAAAAATACCATACACTTCTAAAAGTTCAAAAAATAGCACACACTCCCATATATTTCAAAAATACCACAAACATAAAAAAATAAATTTTAAGGGTTTCAAATTTAAAATTTTGGGTTTGGGTTCACTAAATAAAGTTAAGAGTTTAGTTTTGAAGAGGTAAAGTTTGATTTTAGAAGTTTTAGGGTTTAAATTTGAAGTTTTAAAGCTATTCCAAATTTTTTGGTATTTTTGGAGAAAAAACATTTTTGTGGTTTTTTTTTGAAAAAAATGTGGTATTTTTGAAACATTTGAGAATATGTGATATTTTTTGAATAAACCTAGTCTTTTGTGGTTTTTTTGAGAATTCTCCTAATTTTTTTTCTAAAAGTATATATTTCATAATCAAATTTATCATATGGATCATAATTTAGTAGCTTTAACACCTTTATTAACCATCTTTAGAAGCTAGTGCGTATGCTAAAGTAACTAATAACATTTTTCTAAAAATGTGTAGTTCCATAATCATGGGCTGATCCAATGGCACATGTAGTATGTTCCTATTGGGTGCAAATGAACCCCACAAAATTTTTTTTGTTCTTCTAATTATTATAAAATTTTAAACACATTAAATAATGGTACATTTGAACCCAATTAAATTTTAAATTTGACACCAACCCAATTTAATTTTTGTTCTATTGTACTAATATGTTTGTTGGTTTTGTGTATCCAATTAGTTAAAATTTATAAAATGTAAATATTGGTGAATTTTTAAATTATTTTGACCCCAATAAAAAAATTTTCTGGATTCCTCAAATGAAATAACACAACCATCTAAGCTAACATTTTCAATATTACCACACAAACTTGAGCTTAAAACTTTCATGGATCCTCCAAAAGTCCACTCCTGAATAATTTGAACACCTATGTTCACAATAAATATCTTTACAACTCAAAAAATATGTTGATTAACATATTAAAAGTGCTTCATGAAGAAGCTCTTTTAGAGTCAAAAGAAAGTAGAATCGCTTTTGTGAAACTAGAGGTAGCGTTTGTGGATCGTCTTCAAAAGTCACATCTCAAAGTGACCATCTTCAAACTTATCAAGAAATTGGAATTGAATTTTGATTCTCCCCTAAAAGTGATCATATTCATTGTCCTAATTTTTCCTATGATTTGTTATCTAAAACCAATTTATTTGGTTTATCTTGGCATGTATTGCCCTTATCTTTCTGATTTGGCTTTGTCCAATCTATTTGCACATTATGATATGTCTGATGTAGCGCTATCGTATGTAATCACGTAGTTATGAAATGAAAAAAATTGTGAACAAAAAAAAAAAACATATTAAAAGTGCTTATAATAAAATACAAAATACAAGAAGTAAAGGTTTGAGTCATAAGAAGAAAAATGGTTTAGGTGATTTGGTCTAATAGCATTCATAAATCCACAATTATTAGCAACTCAAACAATTAACAGAAAGTAAAGACATGAAGATACAATCGACTAGTCCAAGTAGTTTCGGTTTGGTGCAATTGAAATCTTCAGCTGGATAAGCCAGTCCTGAGATTTTAAAGACCGCAATATAAAATAAAAATATGGGTTGATTTTTAAAATAAAATTTTAAAGATGAACCAGTTCTTGAAGTAAAATTTATAAAAATATAAAATGGACCGCAAGCTGGTGCTTGCTCTGCTTGGTCTCAAAACTGGCTCTGGAGCCTTGGATCATTGTTTCAAATAGAGAAACGGAGTAACCTAGGTGTAACAATATCTTTTGTACTGAAGTAGCCAGAGAACTCGGTGACAGAACAATCTCTATACTTTGGAGGATTATCTTCTGAGAGAAGCTCTTTGATAGGTCCATATATTTGAGGATTCTCCTTTTTATATGTGCTAAAGAAACATGGCACTGAGATTCTCGCTTCAGGAGATCTATGAGCAACCACTCTATGTTCCGAACTTATGAACTTGCCATTGCTTATAAGCTGTAAAAGATTCACATTTTGTAAGGATTAGGAATATAATATTCTAAATCAGAATCCAAAGAAGCAAAAACTAATATATAAAAGATATGAGCCAATCGACTCATTGTCAATTGTTTTTGAGTTGGAAACTCATAATCTTAATACAGTGTCAGAATCCGGTCCGGCCCGGCCCAAAATTGATCCTGCCATTTTTACCTAAAACACCTGAGATTAACGACTAATAAGATCCATTATCTCAATGGATATATGTTGTGAATTCGTCTGCGAATTTAGGTTAAAAAGAAAGAGAGAAACCGTTAGAGGCAAATACCATGCGCTCTAAGGTTTCTTTATTGATCAAAGTGTTAAATTTCACAATAAACTAAAGCCCCTTATATATAGTCACAAAACCCGATCTCATTAGGAAAATCTAAAATAATTTCTTTATCCTAAAATAGACCGTACCGTAAATATCTATTGGTGCACGTCATCTTTTAGTCAATTCTATTGGATCTTTTAATACTATTTATGTCGTATTATAACAATATAAAAATACGAATTAATCCACTCATTGTCATTTAGTTTTGACGGAAAAGCTCATAAACCTAGCAGTAAATATATCTATATAAAAATATTGAAGTTTGTGAAACTATATAAACATTTTAAGTAACCTGAAGAAGATCTCCAATGTTAATGACAAGAGCTCCATGGACAGGAGGAACATCAACCCAAGTTTGGTCATGGAGAACTTGTAGCCCTCCAATGATTCCTTGAAGAAGAATGGTTATAAATGAAAAATCGGCATGCTTGTTTATACCTATAGTAAGGTCAGGTTGAGGACAAGGTGGATAGTATTGACCAGCCAACATTATAGACTTGGAGCAACCCATGTCCTTAAGGTGATTAGTGTTCAATCCTAAAGCCTCTGATAAAAGCTCAAAGATCAATTCACCTAACTTCATCACTTGCTCTGAGTACTCCATCACAATCTCCCTTTAACATATATATATAGAGAGAGAGAGTTATATATACTCTTTGTAATAACTCAACATGACTTGATGTTTAGAGAGAATGCACACAAATTAAGAAGTTACAAATTTTCATACAACTTTTTTTCTATTAGATAAAAATATTTTTAATTAAAATTAATTCAACTAGCTAAAAAAATATAATGCAAAATATAAAAGTCAAGTAAAGTGAAACAAAATTTTTTTTACTAAAACATCAAGTATTTAAAAACATATTGTAAATTTTCAAAATAAACTATTTTATATTAAAATTTTAAAATTAAAAAAAGTTGCAAATTCATGTTTCTTCTATTTAGACTCAAGATCGGCCTTATGTACCTCAAAACGCTAGGCATATCTTCGGATCGAGGAGGATCAGGAGCCGTATAACATATAAAGGTATCTCTCCACCCCGCGGCAGAAGTGGTAAAGAGATCAACATTGGTGAAGTGAAGAAATTTTCGAGCTTGATGATCACGACTATAGAACTTCTTCTTAACTTGTGAATCTTGCTCATGAAACTCACGAGTTCCTTCAATCATCTTCTCCATAACCTCCAAAGGTACATCATGATTTATCACTTGAAAAAATCCCCATTTCTCAGCCGCTTCTCCGATCTTTTCCACCACATTCCGCCTATCTCCTCCTTTTAGATCGACCGTGGGAATGGTTGCTTCACTTGGTGGTGTTTTCAAGCTTGTTAGAATAGAAAGTGGTGCACGAAACATAGCCGGAATCTCAGTGATACCTGAATCAACTAAACCTTTTACACCTTCTTTTGTCTCATCAAAGGCTTTTGTTTCAATAGAATGATCCATAGATTCCTTTGGGTTTTTTTTGTTCTCCTTCTTAGTTTGATGTCATGATACATCTTCTTATTTACTACTATATATTATACAACTTATTATTTACAAAATAACATAAAATAACAAGAAAAAAGATAAGATGCATTATGGACGGAATTTATATGCTTAAATATGTTGATTCCTATGTTATTAACCTTGATATATTTTAATTTGTTATATACCTAATTTGCATCGTTGGCTCTAACTTCTTATTTAGAAGCTAGTGTGTATTTGTCAAAAAAATGTACTTCCTCCATTTCTAAATATAACATATTGTTCTAAATAGACGATTTTCTCACATTCAATGCACTTTTAATTGCAGATTACAAATTTCAAAATACATTAATTGAGAATTTGTTAAATTATAAAAATATCATTGATTTAAAATCATAGAAAATTGTTCTTTTAAAAAATATATATATTTATGAGTATGTGCGAAAAATTCAAAACATCTTATAATAAATAATAGAGAGAGTATATTTTTGTAACAAAAATTTAGTAGCTTTAACATATGTATTAAGTAAATTTCAAAAAAAAAAAAACATTTGTATTAAGTATCATAAAAAAAACATCTGTATTAAGTATTTTAATATTTACAACTTATAGGCTTTTGATAATGTTCTTATTTTTCTATATACGAGAGAAATTTCTTTGTACAGACTATCTAAATATTTTCCACATGCAGTCTTATAATGAGTGATAACACATGATTTGTGATATTTGGTATTATCACACTCTTTTAACTTTTTCTAATTATTCAATTATTTCTAGTCCTTTTGTCATGTTCTTACATTATATGTTCCACCAACTCTAGATTGATATGTTGATGTTAAATATTCTAATTCTTGTACAAATTGTGGATCAATAAAGAGTACGATGATCATTAAACAAAATTTCTTTCAACCCTACCATGCGAAAGTGAGCAAAATTCTTTTTTAAAAAAGAAAAGAAAGTGAGCAAAATTTTCATTTCCGTCAAATCTTTCTACTTTCAACCCAATTGTAAGCAGAGATCAATAAGGGACATTAGGTGCGACCGGCTCGGGTATCTCTTTTAAACCAATAAAATATTTTTATTTTAAAACATAATTCTTTTTAAAGAATAGTAATTTAAAAATGACAATAATAATAGTTATTTTTATTTTACCAGTAAAACTTCACCTTGAACTGAAAGCTCTCTGATCTTGTGAAACTTCACATCTTGAGCTGAAAGCTCTCTGATCCACCTGATTTTTCGCCAAAAATAATGCACTTTGACTATCAGTGTAGTTGAACACCACCTTGCTTCACACCCAACTCTTTTGCAAGTCCTTTTACCCATAACGCCTCTTTAGATGGTTCTCCAATAGCCATGTATTTAGCTTCAGTGGTAGACATTGCAATAACATATTGTAACACAGATCTCCAACAAATAAGACCTCATGCAATAGTATAAATATACCCTGCAGTAGATCTCCAACAAATAGGACCTTCGACCCACGTTATCCCTTTAGCCAATTCTATTAGACCCTTTAATATTTTATGTCATATATTTATAACCGTCGGAATCACAACTCCTTCAACAAAAGGGGAATAGAGGAGGTGAATACTAAACACAAGTAACGCACACTCTACATTTATTAGCAACTTAAACAATTAACAAAAATAAAAAAAGACATGAAGATACAATCTTTAGGTTTGGTGCGTCTGAAATCTTCAGCTGGATCATTGCCTTAAATAGTGAAATGGAGTATCCTACGTGTAGCAATATCTATTCCATTGAAATGGTCCAAGAACTCTGTGCCAGAACATTCTCTATACTTTGGAGGATTATCTTCTGAGAGAAGCTCTTTGATAGGTCCATATATTTGAGGATTCTCCTTCTTATATGTTGTAAAGAAACATGGCACTGAGATTCGTGGTTCAGGAGATCTATGCGCAATCACTCTATGTTCCGCACTTATGAACTTGTCATTGCTTGTAAGCTGCAAAAATTCACATTTTATAAAATCTATTAGGAATGACTTGAGTCCAAACAGAACAAGTATGGACTTGTGAACCATTTTTATTTTCAAAATTTTAGTTTAAAGATCAATCCACTTTCTTTCGTAGAATTATATCAAAAAATCTTTTTTTAGTTTTAGATTGCGGCTCGAGTCTTTTGTGTGTCGCTAGCGACGGCGACACGTCATGTTGTTCGTTTCGCAATCGTAGCGAACTATCACTGCGACTGTCGCTGTGTTATTCGTTTGGTTTGGCTGTCGTTGCGACCTATTTTAATTTATAAATTATATTTATTATGATTTGTTATTTAGTTTAATATAGTCAAATTTAACTATTTATAATTTTTATAATATTTTGAAATCATTTCATTTTATTTTATTTTTTATTTTAATTTAATATTTTGAAATTATTATTTTTTAATTTATTTTACTTTTCAATTTTTTGAAATTAATTTTAATTTTTTAAGGATTTAATTTATTTTTTATTTAATTAAAATATTTATTTATTTAATGATAGGTGTCGGTGCGATCAGTCCTTGTTCGTTTAGTAGTCGCAACGACTGATGCAGCAACCAATCGCTGAAAAAGCTAGCAACTGAAAAACGCGGTCGCTATCACTGAAAACCGTCGCTACGACAAGCGAAAGTAAACAAACAACAATATGTCGCTGGTCGCTAACGACAGACAAACGAACAGGCGTTGCATCATTTAAAATTTCAAAGCCATCCATATCAAAAATATTCAAATTCACGAAACTATATAAATAAACTAAAAGTCGCAATATTTTCTTTTTAAGTAACCTGAAGAAGATCCCCAATGTTAATGACAAGAGCTCCAGGGACAGGAGGAACATCAACCCAAGTTTGGTCATGGAGAAATTGCAGCCCTCCAATGATGCCTTGAAGAAGAATGGTAATAAACGAAAAATCGGAATGCTTGTTTATGCCTATAGTAAGGTCAGGTTGAGGGCAAGGTGGATAGTATTGGCCAGTCATCATTATAGACTTGGAGCAACCCATGTCCTTGAGGTGATTACTACTCAATCCCATAGCCTCTGATAAAAGCTCAAAGATCAATTCACCTAACTTCATCATTTGTTCTGTATACTCCATCAAAATCTCTCTATGACAGATAAAATATTTCACATCAAAGACAATAATGAAACAAATATTAATATACATCGAAAACTCAAAGGGACATAGAGTAATATATAAGGGATATGGATCAATCCATTCATAAACAATTGGGTTTTGAGTTGGAAGTCAATAATCATAACATGATATCAGAGTCTGATTCGATTCTCCGTCCAATCCAAAATTGGTTATGTCAGTCTTGTCCAAATCACCCGAGATTAATGTCTAACTAGATAGAGGTGTAATATGAATATAATATCTCATATTGGATATTAGGGGTGTGCATAGAACCAAAAAATTAGGTTTGGTTCCCTTTAAACTACCCCAATGGTTCTTTGATATTACTCAGATTTAATGCATTTTAGTAGGCATTTATGCCTGCTAAACTTGTATTATCTGAGCTTTTTCTATGTAAAACTGGACTTTTTCTAGACTTTCAGGTTTCAGGTCTCTTTTGGAGTAAACATGATGAAATGATGCATTTTCGGATGGAATATGGCCTTATGAAGAAACGAAGAGTCGATCTGCGATTGAATCGAAGAAATCTGAAGTTTTGAAGCTGAAACCCAAGAGGGACCGATCGATCCGTCTATGGCCTTATAAAAGATCATCCGAAAATGCATAATTACCCGGAACCGAAGAACCAAAAAATTAGGTTTGGTTCCCTTTAAACTACCCCAATGGTTCTTCTTATCAAGAAGCATGGATATCGGTTCGGAACCGAAATGAACAAAAAATATAAGTTAAGTGTTTACATCAAGAACCATGGATATATATCTTTTATACTAATTTTTTGGATATTTTCAGTTATATATTGGGTATTTTGGGTAGAAGGTTCCTTTGTGTATTTTCAGTTTCAAATATTTTGGGTATTGTCGGTTTTTTTGTTCTTTCTGATATATTTGATTATTTTGGTCTCTTAACCGAACCGATTCTCTAATGGTTCTTATATGAATCCTACTTTGAAAGAACCGAAAGAATTGGAACCGAACCGAATAACCGAACGCCTACCCCTATCATATATTCAAAGAGATATAAACTATAATATATAAGAATATAAACCAATCAGTTTATTTCCAATTGATTTCTAAACATTTGAAAGATTCTAAAAATTTTATATTTGAATAAAGTTAAAATACATATTTCAATAGATTTAGATTTGGATTTTGTTATCTATTGCAATTAGAAAAGTTAAACTCTTCCCTTCCCTAAGTTATCAATATGTGTCGATTCACTCATTACCAATTAGTATTGAATTAAAAACCGATAATCCTAAGACTATATTGCTAAGCACCATCATCTTTGTTAGGTAAAATAAACTCTTTAAATTAAGTACCTCAAAACAGCAGGCAAATCTTCTGATCTAGGAGGATTAGGAGCTGTATAACAAAAAAAAGTATCTCTCCATCCAGCAGAAGAAGTGGTAAAGAGATCAACATTAGTCTGATAAAGAAAGTCTCTTGCTTGATGATCACGACTATAGAACGTCTTCTTGACTTGTGAATCTTGCTCATGAAACTCACGAGTTCCTTCAATCATCTTCTCCATAACCTCCAAAGGAACACCATGATTTATCACTCGGAAAAATCCCCATTTCTCGGTCGCTTCTCCGATCTTCTCCATCACACTCTGTCTATCTCCTCCTTTTAGATCAACCGTAGGGATGGTTACTTCACTTGGTGGTGTTTTCAAGCTTGCTAGAATAGCTGGTGGATTATGAAACATAGCCGGAATCTCAGTGATACCTGAATCAACGAGACCTTTCACACCTTCTTTAGTCTCATCAAAAGCTTTTACTTCAATAAAACGATCCATTGACTCCATTGGTTTACTTTTTTTCTTTCTTCTTCTTCTTACTTTGCTTACGAAGTGTGATTACACATCTTGTTACTCACTACTATTATACCAATTTATTATTCACATGATAACATATAATAACAATACCAACGGTGCGTTGGACTAGTGGTTTCACCTCAATAGTTGGTTACATAAAGTCTCTAATTCGATTTCCGGTGTGAGAGATGTTTTACGTCATGTCACCAAATATTAGCAAAAACTGGTCCCGGACTTAAAGAAGGATTAAGACCGAAGGCCCGAACTCCTCTTGGTTATAAAAACATATAATTACAAAAATAGACATGATTATTTTGTTAATCTTGATATATTTTTTTTGTATATAACTAATTTGCATATGTGGCTCCAGCTCTTTCTTTAGAAGCTAGTGTATATTTTAATAATAACCAATAATAACTCTTTTTTTTTCTAAAATTTATATTTCTATAATCAGATTCATCATGTGCAACAAAAATTTAGTAGCTTTAGTTATATACCTGTACCAACCATTTTAATAGTTACAAGCTTTAAATAATGCTCTTATTTTTATTTGATTTTTTGATAAATGCTAATGCTCTTATTTTACAATGGCTTAGTTTGTAATGCCCACTTTATGATACGTATAAGAAACAAAGATTGTAGACAAACTCAAGTTTTTTATTAGCAACATAAATAGATAGTCCAAGTAGTTTAGTTTGGGTTTGGTGGCTCAGATAGTGAAATGGAGTAACCTACGTGTAGCAATATCTTTAGTACCGAAGTATTGAGTTATCTGACTTATAGAGAATGTACTGGCACTGAATTTTTTTTTTTTTTGTCGACAGTTCGAGTCACAATGGGCCGACTCGATAGCCCTTTCTGGATCACAACGGCCAATCCAGTAGCTTTTAAACCCAATATAGGGTGAACTCGCACATATGCGAGACCAGAGTTTTGAACCCACCACCTCTGGATTTTATGAGAGGGCACCTTGCCACTTGGGCTAAAGGTCCTTCTCTACTGGCACTGAGTTATCTGACTACTTCGGTACTAGTGGGGAGGTTTTATAGCACAGTTTAATTTATTCCGGTTCATTATATTTAAACCGGATTGACCAGTTTTAGAGATTTAAAGACATCGATCAAATGTTTTACCGGTTTATGGTAGGTTTGGGCCAAAAAATGGTTCTTAATCGATTTCGGTTCCACCCAAATTATCAGATGGTTCATGTTCTGGTAAGAATCAGAACCGAATTACGAAACGATGGGTAGAACCGAATACCCTAACATATATATATATATATTGAGTTAGGTTTAGTCACTTAGCAAATTCTATTATCGGGTATTTTTTGTTTTTTCGAGTACTCTATTCTTTATCAGATATTTTTCGTTTTATCGAGTATTTTATTATAATATCTGGTATTTTTCGTCTTATATTTTTTGGGTATTTGTTATAATATCGTGTACTTTTTTTTTTTGAAATTTCACCTATATTTTGCTATACTTATATATATATATATATATAAGCAACTTATTGTAACATATATATATATATATAAGCAACTTATTGTAACAATTATGTAACAATTAATAGACATAAATCTTCTTTTATAAAAGGATTAAAGAACAAAGATATTAAATTCAAACAGAAACAACAAATAAATAAACCAAATAAACAATAAATAAAATTAAAAAACAAACATCCATGAGCCTTAAAAGCTAGAACTATAATCCTATTAAGCCTTACACTTAAACTACTTTTGTGTATACAGTTTATGTTCTTGATCTTCTGTTTTTTTTCAAGATTCATAAGCTCTCTAGAAGTAGATTCATTATTTGAAAAGACCCAAATTGCCTACAATCTTCTTAAACTCAAATGGCTTCTTCCACATTTGTTTCTTCCTCTGAAAATCAACACTTTTCTTAATCTCTATATTCTCTTCTTTAAGCATTTGTATAGCTAAACTCATTTGTCTTATAACTTCTCTTTTTTCTTCATCTTTCTCTTTCAACATTTCACTATAAACCTTATTCTCTTCTTTAACCCTCTCTATCTCTTCCTTAATCATCTCATAATCTCCATTGATTACATCTTCACCATCATCTATTTCAGACTCTGCATACTCTTCTTCATGAGTCTCATCACATATCTCAGACCAAGAAGAGACATCATTAGAAGTTGATGATTTCTCATGACTCTCTAAGCCATGTTTATGGATAGAAGATGGTCTTAATAAGTCATATCTTTCGGCTAAAGATCGATGTGTACGGTAGAAATCTTCAACCATAGCTATAAGCTCAGGTCTTTTCTTATAATACATTTCAGCTCTTAAGGAAAATGAATCAGCATCTTCATCAATTACTCTTAGCATTTCCTTTGTCTTTTCATCTAGCTCTTTAATTACAAAATCAAGATTTTACCAATGTCAATGAAATGAAACACTATTTTTAAAGTCTTAAATCAAAGTTTAGTGACTTTTAGGGTGGGCATTTTACCCGAAACCTAAACCAGAATCAAACTGAAAAACTCGGAACGGAAACCAAATAACCCTAACGGTTTTTATAATTTTTAGTATGGGTACCCGAATCGAACCAGATCCAAATCGGAATCCGAATACATACCAAAAACTCGAATGTATTTATATGTACATATATATATATATAAAGTAATTTTTCTATTTTGTGGATTTGTATTATTGTTTTTATGATATATTTGAATTATTTTTGATAGTAATTTTACTATTTTACTATTTGAATTATTTTGGTCCTATTATTTTGTAGGTTTCTTTTTTGGGTAATTTCGGGTATTACGGGTCTGAACGCATAGTTGGGTAAAAGTAACCATTTTTAACCGGACCGGAATTTGTTTGGTTCCATATTGGTTCTTTATAAAATTACTCAAACCGACCCGACCTAAAACATATTCAAACCGAACCAATCCGGACTTTTAATGGTTCCTAAATAAGTACTAATCAATACTACTTAACTACCCGACCCAAACCCGACCCAAACCAACTCAAATACCCGAACGTCTAGCCCTTATTGAAGGCAATACCTTTGAAAGAACCAAAACCATACACTAAAATCAACAATTCCAAATGATTATTAAATCTCAATGAAATTGAACATGCACTTTAATCATTACTCAAAAAATCCAATAACCCAAAACTCAATAAGCTAAGTTTTGAAATCCAAAACTAACACTTTGGATTACACACCATAATAACATAAATCAAGAAAAGAGAAAGTTACCTGAGAGTGTAGAGTGAAGCCATGGAGAGAAATTTGTAGTATTGTGATTTCCAATCCACCACCATTTTGATGATTCCATCACAATCTTTTCTTCAAAATCTTATCTCCACACTCAAATATAAAAGCATATATATTAGTTTCAATCTTCAAGAACAACTAATCAAAGAGAACTTTGAAATTTACCAATATAGAGACTAACTTTGAGCTTTTTTTCTTTCTCTTCTTTCTTGTGTCTCTTACTTCTTGAATTTTGCAGACATTAATCTTCTTCTTCTGTATAAGAAGTAGTGTCTGAACTTGTTTGTTTGTTTAGTTTCTGTGTAATAATGGGTCCTACGAGACCATGTGGGCCGAAGCGAGCGTAACACGCAAAAGGTGATGTGTTGCAACGGTCGATAAACTTTTTGACACAACTTTAAAACAATAAAGACAAAAATTAATACTATCAATTTCATTTTTTTTTGTTACTTTCTTTCCCAATAAGACAAGTAATTTTATTTTATTTTTTCTTATCAAGTTTGTAAGGATTTTGATGGCTTTGAATATTACTTCTTTTGTTTTAAAATATAAAGTTTTCTAGCAAAAAATACAAAAATTAAGAAAATAAAAGCTAACCAATAAATAAAACAATTCTATTTTTTAATTAGTTGTCAACTACAAAAGTTGCATATATATATGAGAAAACTTTATATTTTGAAACAAAAATAAATCTCTAGAAAATCTTATATTTTGGAATAGAGAGAATATGAATTTCATTTTTTTTTTCCAATAAGACAAATGCTTTTTTTTTCAAGTTTGTAAGGATTTTGATGGCTTTGAATACTATGAATTTCATTTTTTTTTTTTCATTTCCAATAAGACAAAACATTTTTTTTCTTATCAAGTTCGTAAAAATTTTGATGGCTTTGAATACTATGAATTTCATTTTTTTTTTTCATTTCCAATAAGACAAATGACTTTTTTTTCTTTTCTTATCAAGTTTGTAAGGATTTTGATGGCTTTGAATACTATGAATTTCATTTTTTCTTTTTTTTTTCCAATAAGACAAATGATTTTTTTTTCTTATCAAGTTTGTATGGATTTTGATGGCTTTGAATAGTGTTTTGATGTTATTGGTGCTTTAAATGGAAGGATAATTTATTGGTGTATGTTGAAAAATAGAGCACATATTAATTTCTTAACGTTTTATAATTTAAATTTGTATATTTACACTTAAGTTCTTTGCTTTTAAGTGCTTTAACCGTTTCGGCATTAGCTGTTTAGTTAATGCGGATGATTCGAATACTGAAGTGGACTAAGTGACAAAATATGGATGCTCACATGTATAAACTAATTAAAATGCCATCGTTTTTTTTTTTGAAAAATAAAACTGTTTTAAATGGAAAACGACATCGTATTTAAATAGAAGTGATTCTAGATCGTCTATTCCATGATGTTGTTTTCAATTTAAAACTGTTATTTTTATTTTTAAAAATGACAGTGTTTTGAATAGTTTGTACACGTGAATATCCGTGTTTTTCACTAAGTTCACCTCAACCATCCGAGTCATCGACGTTAACATAATAGATAACGCTATTATGGTCAAAACACTTATAAACAAAGATTTTTAAGTGTGGGGATGCAAATTTAAGTTTTATAAAGTAAGGAAATTAATCAACACGGTTTATATGTGTGTTCTAATTTTCCAACTCACTATGCAGACACCAATAAATTGTTCTTCATGATTTAATTGCTCACTATTTATAGAAAAGATATTAATTAACAAGCGTTACGCAAATTAAAAGATTTTTGTAAGAGTGTTGTGTTAGGTAACTTTGTTGCTTCCAGACATTTTTTTAATACACTGATGCAATGTAAAAAAAAAACTGGCATTATCAATCAGAGAGAAAAAGTTATAACAGTTCGCCCTAGCCGTTCTCTCAGACACAGAAATCGAAGCACCTCTTTTCTTTGCATCCGGCGCCGGCGACGACGGCTCCGGCCGGCGTCGCCTCGCCTTTCTCTGTTGTCTATCTTTTTTGGCTCATAGCTCTGGTTCTCTGCTCTGTTTGTCTCTGTCTCAGGCTTTTTGGGCTCTCGACGAATCTCTTTCCAACCACTCGCTATCCGACGAGCCACCGTGCTCCT
>OVBE01000170.1:0-63156 GCA_900406425.1 Iberis pinnata
TGCACCGATGGATCGACTTCAAACCACTTGGAAATGAAAGCTAACTCACGTGACTATTGTGTGTCAGAATTTCAGCTTCATCCATCGGTGGGAACATATTCAAACTTTGGAAATATTCAGACTTTTCTGCCGGATTCTGCACCTGAATATGCCAATTTGCACCCAAAACGTCCCGAACACCTAGAAACATGTAAATACACCAATTTTGCAGAGAAAAGCTCGGATAATGTTGAATAGAAAGCAGAAATGCTTACTATAAAGCGTTAAAACCGAGTAATATCAGCTAATAATATTTGGATGGTTTTGAAACACTTAATCATGCATAATTCCAAAAGTCAACCAAAGTCAACAATATAAAAATCAACAAGATTAAGCAAAAGTCAACAAAATATTAAAGTGTATATCAAGATTAAAAAGCCTAAACAAATGGGCAAAGGTTATTGACTTGAGTGATCAAATGGTATCTCAAGATGCTTTATACTATCATTTAATGCTAATCCTAGGTCTAAGATTCCCTTAATTAGACTAATCCACTTTCATGGCACTAATCTTTTTCCTAATCATGCAACTAAAACAATCTATTGGATAATTACACAATCAAGAAGTCTTAAGTTTTAATCCATGATCAACCACTAAACTAACTAACACAAATCTCTTGGTTATGCCTCATTTAGCATTCAATAGTTGGAACATTTCATCGAACACCTTTCGGGCAATAAAACACCTATGATCTAAACTTTAATGGCCAAGACAAATCTAGCATTAAGAACACCTAATGAATGAGGATATAAGATATCTAAGCCCTAAACATCATGATCAACCATCTAATCATCCTAATCTACCTAGCCCATTTGCTTAGTAAAGGACTACTCACTAATCATTGAGAAAACACAAAATCCAAGATTAGATATGTGTTGAATCATGATTAGAAGAAGATTTGAGAAGAGAAGGAGCAATCAAAGCAATAAATCAAACTCAAATAAACATAAGATTCAAAAGATGATTAAAAAGTTCACAAGAGAAAAAAGAGATAAAAATATGATATGATGATCCTCTAAAATTAGGTGTAAAAGGCTTAAATAGTATCCCAAAAGTTGCATTGGGTTAACCCAAAACACTTGGGTTAACCCAATTGGAAATGGGTCAAGACTTGAAAAAGTGCTGAAAATGTTGATTTTTTTTTCTCTGTACCGGTTTTCACAAACCGGTACAACAAACCGATACTTAGTCTCTGGAAACTGCAATTATAGTGTGCGGTTTGTTATGGCCGATACACCAAACCGCTATGAGTTACAGAGTCCATAACTCTCTCATATTTTAATCTATGGTGACGTTCAGTATCTCTTTGGAAAGCTGATTTGAAGGGCTACAAATTTGAAGAGGGGGTCTTCTCCTAATTCTCAATGTAAGTTGGTGTAAAATATGCATCTTTGGGGCGGACAATTTGGAGCTTCGAATCTAGTGGGCCACATCTTTGCCGGCTCATATCTTGCAATTCTCTGAGAAGTTTAAAGTGATTTTTGGCTTGTTGGAAAGCTTGAATGCATGGCTACAATATTCATCAAGATTCCATGAGGAAATTTTCATTGTAATATCTCCAAATTGCTTGATATTTAAGACTTGTGATTTTGATCCTTATTGAATCCCTTTTTGGCTCTTTTGCATCCAATACACATCTCTTTTGATTTTATTCACCTTCAACACCTGAAACATGAATATGATATGAAAATACAACTTGTACATGCCTAAATACAAGTGAATTTACCTAAAATGAGTATGAAATGAGAGTTTAAATGCATCAAAAACGCAATATATCAACTGGACAATTTAGGATGTGTTTTTAAGATTGGATATGGTGTTTTCTCATCGTACCGAAATGTTTACTTTTATGGTAGTGGTAATTTATTTGATTTACTTTATCGATTCAATCTTGATGAAAAGTTTTCTGAATCCTTATTTAATATTGAAAATCAAGGCATCAAATGTAGTGCATTTGATTAAAATTCTGCCTACTTGTGGCATCAAAGATTATGTCATATTTCCAAAGAAAGGATTATGAGGATGGTAAAGAATAGAATTCTTCCTCGGTTGGATTTTAGTGACCTAAATGTGTGTATAGACTATATTAAATAAAAGCAGACTAAACATACTATAAAGAAACATGCCACAAGAAGCACTCAGCTTCTTACACACATACATTTGTGTCCCTTTCGATGCTCCTTCGTGGAGTGGTGAAATATACTTTATCATTTTTTATGATTACTCAAGGTGTGGATATACATATCTACCGCATGAAAAGTTCAAGTATGTGAATGTCCTAGAGGTATTCATTGACGATGTGGAAAAACAATTAGATAGAAAAGTAAAAGTTACGAGATCTGATAGAGGTGGTGAGTTTCATGGAAAGTTCAATGAAAATGGACAATGTCTTGGTCGATTTGCAAATTTATTTGAAAGGAAAGGCATTTGTGCACAATATACAATGCCCAGTACTCCTCAACAAAATGATATAGCTGAAAGGAGAAATCATATGTTAATGGATATGGTTAGGAGCATGTTAAGTAATTGTTCATTACCTCCTTATTTGTGGATATATGCATTAAAGGGTGCTAAGCACATGGAGTTAAAGTACTTGTCTGTCAAAGAAGAAGTACGGAAACATAGAGTGTCGTTTGAGCATATTAGGATGGATATGATGGTAGCGGATCCGTTAACTAAGGAACCATCATCCAAGGCGTTCATTGGCCATGTAGAGCGTATGAGTGTTATAAATAAAACCTTGCTATTCTATTTACCGAAAGCTCATTATGTGTACGATACTATGAATTCACTTATTGTTTAGTTTCTATTTTATTAAATATGTTATCATTAAAGTATGTGATAAACTTATGGTTATGAATAACATATAAATTTTGAGAATTTAAGTTTCTTCTCAATATAAAGGACAATAGGAAATTGGAATTAACTTATGATACATGGAAGGAACCATATCGCTTAATGATATGCAACCGCCATGGTTCGATCAATTCTTATTTTTAAAGCTAACTGAACTTGATATAAAAGTGCACAATAACGTTATTAAACCATTGGGTCAACAGAATTGTCAAGTGGGAGAATGTAAGAATATTTATTCTTATGTGACATATGTGTCTAGTGGTTTAATTATAAATATCAAGTTTATATTAAAGTAAAGGATTATAATATCAAAGATGACTTGTGATGGATCAGTTTCAGTTTCGGATAAAAGTCACTAGAATTTGGATGCATTGATAACCCTCTCCCCTTACCATGTTAAAGTCTCTCCTCATCATTCATTATATGTACGTTTTATACATACATATATATTAATTGATAGTTATGATTGAATTCATTGAGTTTTAAATTTCTTTTGTGTGATGTAACATCACAATCAATACAATAAGTTATTCAAAGAAAAGAATGAGGAGAGTATAAATAGGTGTGATTTTCTCCATCAAAGTACACACAATGAAAGGTAATGAAAGGTCTAAGGGGAGGAAACATTAATTGACTAAAAGTTTGAATCCAAGACATCTTAAAGCAATGAATCAAGGTTAGTGTCTCTTTCTTCTTCTTTAAAAATATGTTCACGGTTGAATTAAAACAAATTGAGAATTATATTTTATAAATAGAAATCATTAAAGATAGAGCTCACACATGGGACTTTCAAGCTCTTAATAAATTACAAAATATCACGAAACTAGCCAACTACCATTCAAGTAATTTAACAGAAAAAAAAAAAAACAGAAGGGGTTTCTCTAAGTTGGAGAACCTAATACATTTTGTCCTAATACAAAATTTGAGAATTTATGTTTTGTGCGAAATAATTTAAAATTATGTCATATAAAATTTTGACCAAGTATGATTTGATTCATCTTAAACAAGAATGAGCAAGTGAGTTATTTGTAGATTTTCTTATATTTCCTTTTAATAAACCCAACTTAACAGAAATATAATTCATATGATGTGATAAAAAAAAATTCATATGTAATTAAACACCTAATTATATATAAAAATATATATGATTGAGGGTTTATATATTTTATAGTGTATAGGTATCTAATTTGTTTCATGTGTTGAAGCGAATACCTTTGATAATAATAGAATCACAAACTGAGCGGGTACTCCTTGGATTTCTCCTACAGAAAACCAAACCCTAATACCCACAGTTTGAGCTCATAGAATCTCTCCGTTCTTGAATTGAATTACGCATAGGTTTAGGATTTTGACTAGGTATTTTTTTATGCCTTTCTATAGGTTCGAAACGAGTTCCAGAGATGGTTCAAAGTTCAAGGGAAAGAAAAATTGGCTCAAGGCTCTGTTGGGACGAATCCGACTTCTTCACAAGACGATGGAGGAGAATGGGAAGTTATCTCCAAGAAAAACAACAAGAACAAATCTGTAAACACTCCTGAAAAGTCTTGGGCTTTAGAGCTTAACCCTCCTAGAGTTTGGCAGTCAAGAGTTGGTTCTTCTCAGAACAAAGCTATCCCTAATGCTTTTGAGGAAGAAGATAAACTCGATAAATTTGATGAAGACCTTGAAAGTGATGAATATGACTCTGATGTGAGTCAATAAAGCCATGGGACAAGAAAAAAAGAACAAATAATTTAACAAGTTTTTCAAAAAAATGGATAATTTATCTATCGAGCAGATCAATGAACATCAAAAGAAGTTGCATTGTCCAACTTTCCGTGGGGACCAAGTAAAATAGCATGGTACAACCTACATCCACTTTTGGTTCATGGTAGGACAAAGTTAAATAGACAAGATAAGCCCCATAGAGAACTGGCTGAAATTCTAGACATGGAGTTACAAATGAGAGGAGCTATTGTCATTCCTCATGGTGCAGTTTATGGACATACGCTTCTTTCTAGTTCTCTATGGAGCTTAGCTCGTCTACTTAACTTTTTCCTAACATGAGCCAAAAGTGGATGCGTTGTACCAGGCTATTTCACCTAGTCCCCCCCCCCCCCNGGTTGTACCATGCTATTTTACTTGGTCCCCACGGAAAGTTGGACAATGCAACTTCTTCTGTTGTTCATTGATCTCCTCGATAGACAAGCTATCCAATTCTTTGAAAAACTTGTTAAATCATTTGTTCTTCTTCTTTGTCTCATGGCTTTGTTTGTCTCACATCAGATTCATATTCATCACTTTCAAGGTCTTCATCAAATTCATCGAGTTCATCCTCTTCCTCAGAAGCATCAGGGATAATTTTGTTCTGAGAATAACCAACTCTTGACTGCCAAGCTCTAGGAGGGTTAAACTCTGAAGCCCAAGACTTTCCAGAAGTGTTTGCATATTTGTTTTTCTTAGAAATGACTTTCCACTCCATCGTCTTATGAAGAAGTCATATCTGTCCCAACATAGCCTTTAGCCAACTGTTCCCCCTCAAGAGGTTAAAATCCTAAAGTTAAGCATTAATACATAAGTTTCAAAGGAAAAGGGGAGTTGGTTCGGGAAAAATAGTAAGTGATTGAGTTCTTCTAGGATCAAGTAGAAAAAGATGTTGGTTTTTTGAGTTTTCAGTCAAGTCTATCTATAAATTTATTTAAATGTAGATAGGTAAGTGACTACTTAGACATATCAATGTTTCTTTGGGACAATCCAAAAATTGTCATTATTGTTATATATATATAAAGGGGTGGGTATATTTGGGGACTCGGACACGTTTGGATTTCTACGTTTGGATGAGACCAAGTCTTAGAAAACCCCCTAGATCATGCTTGGAAAACATGATTGTTGATGCCTGACAAGCATCAAGGTCCGTTTGTGGGATCGACCAAGGAAGATCGAAGATTAGATCATGGCTAGATCATGATCAAGGTGTTGGGAATCTGATTGTGCGAGCTAACCAGTCTAAGACTTGGCTAAGTCACATGTTAAAACTGAAAAATCAGTTAAGTCCACGGGAATTCGAGCTAAGTGGTAGTTTGGCTGGGAGCTGGGCCGGACTAGTCGGGTTCAAGCAGTGTCGGCCGAATGTTGAGCATGATCGTAGGAAGTACCTTAGTTAGCGTGCACGATGCGATCAGGCAGTTAGGACATATGCGTGTTGACGTGTTGAGTCGTTATCGGGTGGTTATGCGAGTAGATGGTCTGAATTGTAAGCTGACACATGTGGTGATGTGTCGTGTTCTTTCAGGTCATTCTCGCGAGTGATGGGACCAAGCTGGAAGGCGACGCGTGTATGGTATTGTGTCGCGTTCTTAAGTTGTTTGCGAACGCGTGTTGAGTCGAATGAATGTGCGTAGTGTTTTGCGGACATGTGTAAAGTTGAACGGGCGTGTGTGCTGGTCGTGGCACGATCTATCTGAGACATGTCCATGCATGCAATACGCATGGTTTCCTTATAAATATCGAGCTTATGGGATCATTTCTACTATTTTGCGACTTAATCAGTTCTTAGAGAGACAAAACTTCCATAGTGAGAAAAAGCTCGTGTGTGTGTGTGCTGGAAGATCAGAATGTAGATCACGCGTACCAATCAAGTTTCCGATTGCAAGAAGTAGTCCGTTAGTCGAGCTGTTCGTAGAATCGAGGGAAATCTGTCAAGTCTGATTTGATTATCTAAGGTAAGTACGTTTAAACATAGAATAGGCTTTCTTTGTGATAGTCTATAGGCCATGTGTGTCGTAGTGATGGTTTATGTGACCTTGCTGATAACCTTTGTGGCTTGTAGCATGATCCGAATGGTTATAATGATCGGATGCATAAACTTTTAAGGTTGTGATGCCGTAAAACGGCCTGATAATGTCGTGTGAGCCGATAACCGAACTGAAATGGTATTATGATCAAGGATTTAAGAAATTTAGCAACTTGAAATTTGTGAGCTTTGATTGGTTATACTTCGATCATATTCCTCTTTTCTTGAATTTTATTTGAGCTAATTGTTTGGTGAGGCTATCTGCCTTTTTTTCTACGCCTCGAACATGCTCCACCTCAACTTAATCACTCTCCACACACTCACGAATGAAGTGATATTTTGAGAGTATATGCTTACTTTCTCCATGAAACATTGGATTCTTGGTGAAAGCAATGACTGACTTATTGTCGATTCTTAATGTTTGCAAACGCATGTAGTGTCTTGCGAACGCGTGTAACACTTACTGACGTGTGTAAAGTTGTACGGACGCGTGTGCTCTCGTGGCATGATTCATATGAGATGTGCCCAGGCATGCAGTACACATGATTTCCTTATAAATACAGAGCCTATGGGATCATATCTACTTTTCTCCGGCTTAATCAGTTCTTAGAGAGAGAAAGCTTTCTTAGTGAGAGAAAGCTCGTGTGTTGAAGGATCAATATGTAGATCATGCGTACCAGTCAAGCATCCGTTCGCAAGAAGTAGTTTGTGAGTCGAATTGTTCATTATATTGAGGGAAATCTGTTAAGTCTGAACCGATTTTCTAAGTTGAGTGTGTTTGATCGTAGAATAGGCTTTTTGTGTGATAGTCTTAAGGCCATGTGTGTTGTGCTGGTGGTCTCTGTGACTGGTTTATATGATTGGATGCATGACTGTTAAGGCTGTGATGCCGTAAAATGGCCATGTCAGCCAAGAACTGAAATGAAATGGCTATGGGTGCCTATAATTGTACTAAAATGGTCGTGTGAACTGATAAGTGAACTAAAAAGGCTTTGTGCCGAATAAACTGTAAGTGTCATACTGTTAAAGCGTAAGCTGTACTATGAGTTAGATTGGTGATCAGTCTAGATGAATTCGAATGATCAAGACAATTTAACTAGATTGTTGAACTAAAAGACTGAACTGTTAGTAAATCTTATATAATGGAATAGATGTGTAAGAATATATCTTTTGTCAACAAGATTACAAACATATTTGAACTTAACACTCAACAGAGATCGAACTTACCTACTCTAGAGTGCTAAAATTAATGTACTAGAAACTTAATATGCAAATTCCATAAGTTATGTGATAAAAATATATTTTTATTTTGGATGGCTTTATCTATTTCCTCGTGTATATATCTAATTTGTACCTTTGATAATAGGGAATAATGTAAAAAAAAAACTCTAAACCTTTAAAATTTAGGCCATTAAAAACCTCAATTCTTTACTAAGTCATTTTAATCTTATATTTTTCATCTTATATCATTTTAAACATGAACTAATATTGACCGAACCAATTTACACCTCAAAAAAGTCAACTGCTAATTCTTTATTAACACCGTTAAATTCTAGCTACATACCGTTATGAAACAATAGCTCAAACATTGGCCTATTTCCTTCATCTACAACCTTTGTTCTTTTTGTTTTAAAAGTAACTGCGTAACACAAACTGCCAAACATGTTAAAGTTGCAGTGTAAACTGATTTGAAAGTAACTAATGTGGTGCTTACTTCGAATTTTCAGAAGTGTGGAGAGAGGTTTCAAGAGTAAACCATACCATAAGCTGGGAAAGATGGTATTATCGTGCAAGCTTGTTCAGTTAGACCTGCCTACATCACCTGTTATTCATGACAACTGGAGAAAGCCGATACAAACTACCTTAGAAATTGGAATATCTTAGATTGGTATGAATGCATGTTAAAACATATTCTGCTTCTCATGTTTAAACAGATTTGTGAAACGCAACTAACCAAACCCTCGAAGACTAATGATACGTGTTAATGTAAGAACTCAATATAAAGAACTGTATTTATTGATAAAAGCTGAAAAACAGCAATACAATAATCATGAGAGCTGGTTATACGGAGTCTCTCCCCTCCTACCTTAACAATGTCTCACCAAATGCAAGATACCCCTCTCACTCCTACTACTCACGCTTAAATACAACTTGTTATAATACCCTCTCACATGCGAGTAAGGTATTAACTATCCTACTTGTGGATTACGTTGGCCCAATTGATCCCACAACTAAGCCCACTCCCACTTGATTCCTTAGTTAGCCTGCTTCTTTACTTCATCAAAAAACCAGCCTTTCAATCTTTTGTTCTTCCTTCTCAATCAAACCCGGTTCTTCCTCCAGTATTGGTAAATAACCGGAGGATGTCTTGCTTCATACGTATCAACACTCCCGCCTTTCAAACTGATCTTGTCCTCAAGATCGAATTCCGACATTATATTCTTGCTCTCCCTTGAACATTCAAAGTCAGGTTGATCCTTCCACTTGATCAAAACTTCATCTTGGCCTGTCTTGAAATTAACGCGAGTTCCCATGACTGCTTCCGGTTCAGCTTCCAGAACGCCTTCCTCGGTTAACTGTGCGGGTATATTGGTAGCCCTTAACTGTTCCCCTACTGCCTGTTTGAGCTGAGACACGTGAAATGTCGGATGGATCTTAGCCTCTGGAGGAAGTTGCAGTGTATAAGCAAATTTTCCGATCCTTGCTGCAATCGGATAAGGCCCATAAAAACGTGCTGCCAGCTTTTCATTAGCTCTGTTGGCTAGTGATTTGCGTCTGAAAGGCCTCATCTTCAGGTACACCAGCTCACCTTCTTCAAATTCAACTTCTCTGCGTTTTGCATCTGCCTTTTGCTTCATTTTCTGTTGAGCTCTTTCCAAATGCAACCTGATACTTTCCAACATCTCATCTCGTTCCTTCATCCTCTCCTCTAGATCAGCAGTGGTAGTTGATCCGTTTTCAAATTTCATTAGTGCTGGTGGCTCACGTCCATACACTGCCTGAAATGGGGACATTGCTATAGATGAGTGAAAAGATGAATTATAGCAGAATTCTGCCCAAGACAGATATTTCATCCAACTCTTAGGCTGTTCACTTGCAAAACACCTCAAATACACCTCCAACCCTCGATTTTTCACCTCCGTTTGACCATCCGATTGCGGATGATACGCCGTACTAAAACACAACTTAGTACCAGCTGCCCGAAATAATTCTTTCCAAAATGAGCTCATAAAAATCTTGTCTCGGTCCGACACAATCGTCTTCGGGTAGCCGTGTAATTTAACCACTTCTTGGACAAACACAGTGGCTACATCTACTGCCGTGTAGGGATGCCTAAGCCCAAAGAAATGAGCATATTTGGACAGACGATCCACTACCACAAGAATAGAGTTGAACTTCTCCGACCGCGGCAACCCCTCTATGAAATCCATGGATAGGTCTTCCCAAATCCTCTGTGGTATCGGCAGTGGCTGGAGTAATCCTCCCGGTGACAAGGTGGAATGCTTGTACCTCTGGCATATGTCACACGCTGCTACATATTTTCGAATATCTGTCATCATCCCCTTCCAATAAAACACTTCCCCAATCCTCCTTTGTGTTTTCAAAATTCCCCCATGACCACATATCTTTCCACTATGAAACTCTGATAATATGGTGTTGATAATCAGTGCTTCACGTGGCAACACCAACTTTCCTTGCCTCAACAAACGTCCTTGAACTAGGAAATAATCTGGGTGAGCTTGCGGATTGCTGTGGAGATCTGTAATTATTCTCTGCAACTCAGGGCTTTTATCTACTTCTGTTTTGATCACTTCCAGCTCGATACTGGCAGGTACAGTAAGTGCCAGTAACTCCGCCGTTGGCCCCTTTCGAGACAGCGCATCTGCTGCCTTATTCTCAAGGCCTGGTTTGTACAGTATTTCAAAGTCGAATCCGAGAAGCTTCGTTAACCACCTCTGATACTCCAGGTTGATCTCCCTTTGTTCCAATAGGAACTTCAGACTTTTTTGATCCGTTCTCACCAGAAACTTTCTCCCCAATAGGTAGTGTCTCCACTTCTGAATTGCCAAGACTATAGCCATCAATTCCCTTTCATAAATAGACTTCATCCTCTGTCTTTCAGTTAAAAATTGACTGAAATATGCAATGGGTTGCTGTCCCCGCATCAGAACTGCTCCCAATCCTACACCGGACGCATCAGATTCAACTACAAACTGCGCCCCAAAATCTGGTAATGCCAACACCGGAACTGTCGACATTACCACTTTCAGCGTATTGAAGGCTTGGGTGGCTGTATCATTCCACTGGAATTGATCCTTTTTAAGAAGATCCGTAAGAGGTCATGCTATACTTCCATACCCTTGTACAAACCTTCGGTAATAACCGGTCAATCCGAGAAATCCTCTTAATTCTCGGATATTGCTTGGTAACGGCCAATCCTTCATAGCGCTGATCTTTGATGGGTTTGCGGCTACTCCTTCCACGGATATGACATGACCCAAATACTCCACATGCTTCTTCCCAAACTGGCATTTTTTCTTGTTTGCATAAAGCTGGTGGTTTTTCAACAGTTGCAACACTACCCGTAACTGTTCGAGGTGCTCCTCTTCCCCCTTATTGTACACTAGAATATCATCGAAGAATACTAGAACGAACTTTCTCAAGTACGATATGAAAATGTCTTTCATAATTGATTGAAACATCGCTGGAGCGTTTGTCAATCCAAAGGGCATTACAAGGAATTCGTAATGCCCATCATGTGTTCGGAAGGCGGTTTTCTGAACATCTTTAGCTTGCACTCGAATCTGGTGGTACCCCGATCGTAGATCCAGTTTGGAAAACACCTTTGCCCCTTTTAGTTCATCCAATAACTGGTCAATCATAGGAATCGGATAACTATCTGGTATGGTCACCTTGTTCAACGCCCGGTAATCCACACAAAACCTCCAACTACCATCTTTTTTCCTTACTAATAATACTGGGCTCGGGAATGGATTGTTGCTTTCTCGAATTATTCCAGCCGCCAACATAACCGCTATTTGCCTCTCAATTTCCTCCCTTTGTGCATACGGGTAACGAAAAGGTCAGACACTGATAGGGCCAGCTCCTGGTTTGAGTGTGATAGCATGCTCTCGTCCCCGAGATGGTGGTAATCCATGTGGTTCGGCGAATACCCCTTCGAACTCTATGAGTAGCACTTGTACCTCTCCTACAGGTTCACTCTCTGTCATCTCAACTGCCTGTATCCCTCCATACTCCACTAGCAGCCCTTCCCCTTCCTGTTTCATAGTTCTGAGAAGTGTCTTGAGAGATACCGAAGAGTTACACAAACTGGGATCACCTTGTAGCGTAACTGTCGTACCATTACACTTCCACTTCATGGTCTGCTCTTTCCAATTTACCCGCATATCTCCTAACGTCTCCAACCACTGCATACCCAGGATGACATCGGCACTGCCTAATTCTAGTGGTAGAAAAGAGGACACCACTGATAAATTCTGCATTCTCACTTATACTTTACGGCATACTCCTTCACCTCTTACCGCTAATCCGGTTCCCATTAGTACCCCGTACCCGGTTGTTCCCTCCAATGGAATGCTCAATTGGCGGACTAACGCATCCGACAGAAAGTTGTGTGAGGCGCCGCTGTCAATCATCACCACCACTTCAGCGTTCATCAACGTCCCCCTCAATTTCATGGTTCTTGGTGAGGATAGTCCCACCACTGAGTTCATCGATAGTTCTGCAAGTTGTGACATCTCTGGTGGGCTTCCATCCTCTTCATCTTCCGACATATCGGTATATTCTTGTTCCGTACCGTCAGCTCGCACCAGAAACACCTGGAGCTCTGGGTATGAGCACTTGTGACCATAATGGAACTTCTCATCACATCGGAAACACAGACCCTTCTCTTTCTTCAATTTCATCTCTGCTTCTGTTAATTTGCGAAATCCCCTTTTTCTCTGATCTGAGCTGCGATTCTGATTTGTTTTGATATTTTCGTTTTGGGCTCGATTTGGTGCAGATCTGGGCCCACTTGAGAATCGCATGTCTCTATTATCTTTAGGTTTTGACACGCTCATCCCACATGAGTAGTGGTCCCTACGTGTACCATAATTCGAGTACCTCTCTTCTGTACTGCGACTCGTCCGTTTTTCCTCCTGATATTTTTCCGGCATCGTATCTTCCTGGTCGGCCCAATCCTCGACCAACCTCGACGCTGCCATCATCTTCTCCAGATTTCGAGGCTCAAACATCCTGACCCTCGCACGAGTTTTGGGTTTCAACCCAATCATGAAAGCCATCTCCAACATACTTTCCGATAGACCGAAATTCGCGGCTAAACCGATGAAATCCTTACAGAACTGTCTCGATGTACCCTTTTGCCGGAGCATCATCAACCTCTCTCCCGATGTTAATTCGTGGCTCTGAGAAAAAGCCTCGATTACTCTGGTCTTCATCTGATTCCAGCTGACAAAAGGGTTGCGATCCCTTTCCCAACGGTACCACACCAGAGCTTCATCATCAAAGCACATCCGGATCGCCTGTAGCTTCTCCGCCTCCGTAAACTCATGGAGTTCGAAATATTGGTCTACTCTCACTACCCAGGTTTCGACTCCTTCCCCATCGAACACCGGAATCTCCAGTTTTCGAGTCAACGGGGTGTGATCCAGCACCACTTCCTCCTCTACGGTTTTCTCTGGTGGTGGTTCCGTTTGTTTCTCCTTAGTCCGAGATCCTTCTCCTTCGTCCTCTGTTTCCTGAGTGATTCGAGACAGTCTTTCCTCCTCTGCCTTCATCCTCTGTTCCCACCGGTCTAACACATCCAGTTTGTTCATCCTTTGCAGCATCTCCTCAATGCTTTTCTCCAACGAAGAGATCCTGCTAACGTCACGTTGCAGAACCTCCACCTTCTCCTCCAATGTGTCTGATTTCTTTGGTGGCATCCTTCCTCAGTTTCGTCCCGCTCTGATACCAAGTTGATACGTGTTAATGTAAGAACTCAATATAAAGAACTGTATTTACTGATAAAAACTAAAAAACAGTAATACAATAATCCTGAGAGCTGGTTATACGGAGTCTCTCCCCTCCTACCTTAACAATGTCTCACCAAATGCAAGATACCCCTCTCACTCCTACTACTCACGCTTAAATACAACTTGTCATAATACCCTCTCACATGCGAGTAAGGTATTGACTATCCTACTTGTGGATTACGTTGGCCCAATTGATCCCACAACTAATCCCACTCCCACTTGATTCCTTAGTTAGCCTGCTTCTTTACTTCATCAAAAACCAGCCTTTCAATCTTCTGTTCTTCATTTTCAATCAAACCCGGTTCTTCCTCCGGTATTGGTAAATAATCGGAGGATATCTTGCTTCATACGTATCAAGTAACTAGGCAAACACCTAGTCACGCACAAGAGCACAAGATAGTTGCAAAGATATTGTAAGAGAAAGTTTTGAGTGTTCAAAGAGTTTTATATGGAGGATCGAACAAAGCAGTCAACCTAACAGAGAAGAAAGAAATAGCAACCATTTTTCTTTTAACTCAAATACATAGACGTCTCCAAAGAATAGGACACGACATCTTTTAATCAGTTTTCTGAACCATTACATATAGAACCATGTGATGTTGCTACTTTAGTTAATTATAACTTCTAAACCATCGTTTAGGACTGCAAGTCGATATTATCTAGCAGAGCTTAGGAGCATGAAAAAGTCCACGGCTTCAACTTCTTTCATGGAATTGACAAGTATCAAATTAACTTGTGTGTTATATAGCGCAATAAAACCACAACTAAAAAAGTAAAGCAATTTCTTCTTATATATTTACTTTAAAGAAAGTTGGGAGTGATTCGTGTCCTACCAACATTGATGATTCCATTCGTGCCACTTATGGACCCGGTAATTACCTTGCTTTGATGCTGTAACTTTAACATGTTTGTGTTGTTATATAACTAATATTGGAACAACTATAGAAATATGCTCGAGAGATGGAATTCACTGTTAACGAAGAGTACACAGAGAACCAAAAACAGAAGGAACAAAGACAATAGAAGAAGGAAATAAACCATCGAGTGATGTTAGAGCATCTCCAATGGTTAAGCATCAATGGAGGGTGCTTAACCATTTTTTTATTAAATTTAATGCTTAAGAAACTTTGGGTTAGAATGAAAATTTTTTGGCTCCCAATGGTTAAATACTCTTGATGCTTTAAAAAAAACTTGTTTTTTTTTTATATTTCATTTTACTAATTATATTTCAATTCATAAATTATATTCTAAATCATATTATACATTTAGATTAAACAATTTTAGATTCTTAAATTTTTGTTATTTTTTAAATATTATATTTTACATATCAAAAATAATAATTAAAGGTGAAACGTACATGAAATGCATTGCATACCAAAAAATATAAAATTTAGAACGATAACAAGCGAAGTATGTAATCTTAATTTGATCCGACCCAAAATAGAATCGACCCGGAACATAATCGACCTAGAACATAATCAATCCGGAATCGAACCAAATATTAGAAAAGTATCAATTGAATATTAAAATTTAGGATCTGAAGAACCGGAACCGAACCGAATACCTGAAAGATCTATTTTTTGCTTTTTTAGGTTCGCTTTTTTGTTTTTGAAATTCGGTTTATTCGTTTAATTTTCAGTTTTTCGGTTATTTTCGGTTTTTTTGTTACTATCGGTTTTTGGGTATTTAAAAAAAAAAAAATTAACCGATCGGTTATCGAACCAAACCGGAACCGAAATTAAAAATTCTTTTTGTGCCGATCAGTTTTCTCTACATAGTTTGGTTCGGTTTGTAAATTCTTCGGTTCAGTTCCGAAATTTCGGTTCAATTTTCTTTCACGATCCTACAAATCACCATGAATCTTAAAAAAAAAAAAAAAAACAACACTAAACGATAGTTAAAAAAAAAAAATAATAACCAAGCACATGTCAAATGCCAACACGTGGCCGGTTAGCATCGATGCTAAAACTCCTTCACTAAGGCCATCTCCATTGGAAGTATTTCAACATAAGTTTTTCAATATACATATATATGTAACTAAAGATGGGTATCTCAAAAAGGTGAGAAACTCACTCCAAAGTATCTCAAAGTATCTCATATGAAATACTTTGAAAAGGTTTCTCACCTTTTTGAGATACTCATAATTATTTAATAATATTTTTATATACTTACACATATACATATATTGAGAAACTCATATTGAGAACCTCCCAATAGAGATGCCCTAAGCATCGATGCTTCTAATTTTCTTTTACTTTTGATTTTTTTTATTTATTTATTTTTGCTAAGAATTCTCTAAAGATCACCATTGGAGGTGGTCTTAGAAATTGTTTCAGAATAGTAGGTAGCCATAATTTAACGGTGTTAATAAAAAATTAACTGTTGATTTTTATAGGTGTAAATTTATTTGGTCAATATTAGTTCAGATTTAAAACGACATAAAATAAAAAATATAAGATTAAAATTGTTTAGTAAAGAATTGAAGTTTTGGATGGTTTAAACTTAAAATTTGAATTTTTTTTTGGCATTTTTACCTTTGATAATATACAATCACAAGTTGGCAAAAATAAAATAAAATAATATACAATAAATGTTAATAGTGAGACTCTCTTTTGTGAGCTTAGGACTCTCTTTCTGGAATAGAAGGTTTGCTCTATCCAGAAAAAGCTTTGACTGGGTTTTTTCCCCTGCAATTCTACCTTTTTACGAAGAAACAGTGTTCTACTTTCATCCTCATCCACTCATTAAGAATATCTCCATCCCCTGTTCATTAAACAGTTCTTCCATCCAAATCTCAATCTCAGAATCTTGGCTTGCTGCTCAAATTTAGTACTCTCTGTTTAGCTCATCCAAGTCCTGTTTCCCTCTTCTAGAATCGAATCCCCTTCTACAAGAATGGACCAGAACATCGACTCTGTTTTTCAAGGACTATCACTAGAGGCGGATGAAGATCCTTACATCCTCCCGAACCTTCCCTCCTTCTGCTCCAACATAAGAAACAAAATCAGTCTAATGGGTAGGACTCTTAACCCAAGCCACCAAAACATGTCTGACCTTATCCATGACATGCCACGTAAATGGCAACTTTACGATCGAGTGCAAGGCATAGCTCTCTCCCAAGATCGGTTCCAGTTTCTTTTTGAATCTGAAAGAGATCTTCAAACTGTGTTGAACAAAGGAGCTCATACCTTCAATCAATGGGCGGTTGCTTTGGAAAGATGGTCTGAAAATCCTTCTCCTGGGTTTCTGCAACATTTGCTGGTGTGGGTTAGAATCAGGAATATTCCTGTGAACTATTACACAGAACAATCAATCTCCTCCCTAGCTGACTTTGCAGGACTGGTGAAAGAACTCGCCTTCGATGCTTCTAAACCTCAGGCTCAGGACTATGTCAGAGCTCAGGTTCTAATCAATGTCAATAATCCCCTCAGGAGGTACAGAACAGTTACTCTACCTAATGGAGAATCTACTAAAGTTCTCTACGATTATGAAAGGCTACAAAAAAGATGTTATAAATGCCAGAGGTTAACACATGAGCAGAGTAAATGCCCTTGGTCAACCCCCAACCACCAAGAATCAAAAGATAATGCCTCCTCTGCTACCAAAAACACTTCCCAAACCAGGAAAGATAATCCTCTACTTCAATCAGATCCTCTGTATGGGGTTCTCAAACCTGACCAGGTTGGTCTAGATGCGTTGACTGGTAGGCCCAAGATCGCTGAAGCTGTCCTTGAAGAGATGCGTAGGTACTTATTGGCAGCCCCAGACTCTGACAAAAACTTATGTATTGACAGAGTAAAAGAATCTGTGAGAAAAGCAGAACAAGACCCTTACACAAGGAAAACTATTTTAAGATTGGAACCCCCACCTAGCATCACCACTGACCTGAACAAAGGGAAAGGGTTAGTGTTTGACTTCAGCCACAACTTTCATCAATCACAATCTTCCAACTCCCCTTCTGGCACTAAGCTCCTGGCCTCAGCAATTCAAGCAGCCCACCATCTCAACAAAAACTCACCTGATCAGCTGCTTAACTCATCCTTCCATGTTGAGTCTCATCACTCAAACAACCAAATGACATTCTTCTCTGGAAACAACAAGTTAACCCCTGATCAAGAATACGTTTGTCCAACGGTTTTCTCTTTTGCTTCTATTGGGGCATCTGTTTCCGGGACAAAACGTATCAGACAACCTTTCCGTAGAAGACCACCAAAAAGACTAAGAGAACAAAGGATCACAGAGATTCAACAACCACAGGACATTTCAATGGATGAATCAGAAGGTCTCAAAAACCAGAACAATAAAAGGAAAGGAAAAAAGATCTCAGCAGCTGAAGCTCCCAAGTTAAAGCAGGCCAAGAAAGGGACAATCCCCAAGATGGGATTGTCCCAAGAAGAATGAGTATTCTCAGTTGGAATTGTCAAGGCCTGGGTAAAACCAGTGACTTGACAATTCCTAGACTCAGGGAGCTAAGAAGAAATTTCTTCCCTGAGATAGTCTTTTTGATGGAGACTAAGTGCTCCTTAGATAAAATTGTTGCACTTAAACTTAGTCTTGGTTATGATAGTTGTATGTCTATTGATGCTTCTGGCCTTAGTGGTGGCATTGCTCTTTTTTGGAAGTCAAGCATCTCTGTTGTTGTTTTGTTTAAAAACAATCATATATTAGACTTAAGTGTCACATTTGGTGACCTTTCTTTTTACATCACATGTGTCTATGGGGACCCTTCTGGTAAGCTGAAAAATTGGCTTTGGGAGAAAATCACAAGAATAGGGGCATCAAGATCTGGAAGTTGGGCACTAATAGGTGACTTCAATGACATACTCCACCCCTTAGAAAAGCATGGTGGCATCCAAAGACCAGCATCCTTTTACCAATCTTTTGCCAACATGATCCACAACTGCAAAATGGAAGACCTTCCCTCTAATGGTAATAGCTGGACTTGGGGTGGCTGGAGAGGCAAGCACTACATCCTCAGCAAACTGGATAGGTGCTTTTCCAATAAAGATTGGCTGCTGCAATTCCCAGACTCAAACCAAAACTTTCTTGACAAAAGAGGGTCAGATCATAGACCTGTCTTGGTTCACCTCATGATTAACCAAAAAGGCCAAAAAGGTATGTTCAGGTTTGATAAGAGAATGCTAGAAGACCACCAGGTAAAAGAGCTAATCAAAAATGTGTGGAATCAACACACAGAGGACAACTCTCTGTCTGCCTCTACCCTTTTAAAGCAAACCAGAAATAAACTGAGTGAATGGAAAAAGACAACAAACTGCAACTCTGCAATTGAGATCACCACAGTGCAAAAACAGTTAGAACAGGAACAATCTTCATTGTTTCCCTCATCCTCTATAATCTATAATCTCAAAAAACAGCTCATCAATGCATACAGGAAAGAGGAGATCCACTGGCAACAAAAATCTCGGGAAAAATGGTTAAAAGAGGGAGATGCCAACACAAAGTTTTTCCATAACTCAGTCAAGGCAACAAGGTCCAAACAATTCATTGAAGGTCTTGTTGACACTAATGGACATATGCAGAGAGGTGAAGCATCTAAAGGTCAAGTAGCCTGTAATTATTTTACATCCTTATTCACCTCCTCCCATCCTTCCTCAATCTCACAACATCTCAGTGACTTTCCTCCTAAGGTCACAGAAGCCATGAACAGATCACTAATCAAACCAGTTTCATCCTCAGAAATCAAAAAGGCACTCTTCTCCATCAACCCCAACAGTGCACCTGGCCCTGATGGTTTTTCAGGCTCCTTCTACCAAGCAAACTGGTCCCTGCTAGGCCACATTATCATTAAGGAAGTCAAAAATTTCTTCCTAACAGGCTCATTTCCACTTGATTGGAATTATACACACTACTGCCTAATTCCCAAAAAAGAAAATCCATCTAGAATGGAGGACCTCAGGCCAATCAGTCTCTGCTCAACCCTCTACAAAATCATTGCTAAAGTAATGGCAAAAAGACTCCAACAGTGGCTACCTCGGCTTATCTCTGAAAACCAGTCAGCCTTTGTCTCTGGAAGGCTTATATCAGACAACATCTTAATTGCTCACGAAGTGGTTCATAACCTCAAAACCAATTCCAAAATATCTAAAGACTTCATGGCTTTAAAATCTGATATGTCTAAGGCTTTTGACCGTGTTGAGTGGAAATATATAGAAGCAATTCTTAAAGCATTTGGGTTTCATAGTCAATGGATTGCCTGGCTGATGTTCTGCATCACATCAGTCTCAGCCTCAGTACTGATCAATGGGCAACCTTTTGGAGTCATACAACCTAAACGAGGGATCAGACAAGGTGATCCACTCTCCCCCTTCATCTTTGTGCTTTGCTCAGAAGGACTATCTCACCTATTGTCAAGAGCTGCAAACCAAAACCAGATACAAGGACTAAGTTTCAATCCGACAGGCCCCACCATAAATCATCTGCTATTTGCAGATGACACTTTAATCATCCTGAAAGCCTCTGTTGCACAAGCTACCAATCTAAGCTCCATCCTCACTATTTATGAACAAATCTCTGGCCAAAAAATAAACAGCCAAAAATCCTCTATAACCTTTGGAGCTAAAGTTGACAAGGCAATCCAAAATGAGATCAAGGATATCCTTCAAATCCATCAAGAAGGAGGAATGAGCCAGTATCTAGGCCTCCCTGAAGCTTTCTCAGGATCCAAGATTAAACTTCTGGACTACTTACGAGCCAAATTACAAGCCAGATTATCAGGATGGTACTCAAAGCTTCTTTCTCCGGGTGGAAAAGAGATCCTTTTGAAGGCTGTAGGACTTGCTCTACCTGTCTACGCAATGTCCTGTTTCCAGCTACCAAAATCAACTCATAAAAGCCTCATTCAAGCATTGTCCTCTTTCTGGTGGAACAGCTCAGAACATCATAAAAAGATCAATTGGGTGGCATGGTCAAAACTCTGTTTACCTAAACAGGATGGAGGCATAGGCCTAAAAGATCTTGAAAGTTTCAACCAGGCTCTACTGGGCAAACAAGCATGGCGTCTCCTACATCACCCTGAAAGCCTATGTGCCAGACTCCTCAAGAGCAGATATCACCCTCAACAACCTTTCTTCAAAGCAACCTTAGGTACTGGCTCCTCTTATGCTTGGAAAAGTATTATTTTCGGCAAGAAACTGCTGGACCAAGGGATCAAAAGAAGAGTAGGTAATGGAACATCCATCTCTGTTTGGACAGATCCTTGGCTAGATCACCCATCAAGAAACCACCCTCTCATTAAACACCCTATCTTCCAACTAGACCTGAAAGTCTCTGACCTAATAGATCATAACCTCAGAAACTGGGATAAACAAAAACTTCAGCAGCTTTTCTATGAGGAAGACATTGCTCAGATCCTAAAAATTAGACCAGCAATCCACCGCATTGATGACTGGTACTGGCCATTAACCAAATCAGGTTGTTTCTCAGTCAAGTCAGCTTACACTCTAGCTTTCAACACTATCAACCACTCCATCAAGGCATCTTCATCTACACTCCCCTCTTTGAACCCTCTGAAGCAACAGGTTTGGAAACTGAAAGCCCCCCTCAAAATCAAATCTTTCCTCTGGAAAGCTTTAAGCTCAGCAGTACCCTCCCTTTCAAATTTGACAAAGAAAGGCATTAACATAGATGCTAGATGTGCATATTGCGGACAGGAAAATGAAACCACCAACCATATCTTATTCACTTGCCCAGTGGCAAGGCAAGCATGGGCTTTAGCAAACTTTCCTCATCCAGAAGGAGGTTTTCATCTTTCATCTCTATATGAAAACATCTCTCTCTTCATCCAAGCCAACTTGAGCTCAAAGGTCCAATGGAACATTAAGAGAGCCTTTCCTTGGGTCATTTGGGGACTATGGAAAAACAGGAACAAAATGTCCATAGAAGGAACATCCTTCTGCCTACTTCAGGCTAACTCCAAAGCCTCTTCTGAAGCTGAAATGTGGTCCCTGGCACAAGAAGTTAAATCACCCAACCACTCAACCATTTCCCACTCAGTGGTCTCTAGACCAAAGAAATGGTTCAGACCTAAACCTCCCTGGTTAAAATGTAATATAGGCATCTCCTGGGACTCGGTTTCATCTATTGCAGGTGGTTCTTGGGTTCTTCGTAACCACTTAGGAGAAGTCTTATTACATGCCAGATCAGCCTTCACTGCTATTTCCTCCATGTATGATGCTGTGGTGGAAATCTTTAAATGGGCTGCATCGAGCCTTAAAGACCTGCATTTCAACTCCATCATTTTTGCTCTGGAAAGCAAGGAACTAATAGCTGCAGTAAGACATCCTCTCCTCTTCCCGGTGAGAGCAGCTTACTCCGACGAAATAAGGCTAGCTCTATCATCCTTCTCAAACTGGCGCATCACATCGGAAGCTCGTTCTGCTAACAGAGGAGCATTCCTCATAGCGCATAGTGTTACCAAGGATAATCGTATGCAATCCTACTTAGCTAGAGGTTTCCCCTCTTGGCTTTCTCACATTTTTGGCAGAGAATAACCAGTGCCCAGGCTCACTGCAGAGCCTTCTCTCTGGTACTCCCCTGTTTCAGAGCTTGCCTCTGTTTCTCTGATCTTTGTTTGTTTCGTTTGTTATGTTTCGCATCTGTTTCCTGTTTTTGTAAACTTGGGCTTAAAGGCCTTTTACCTCTGGATCTTCCTTTTGGGGGATTTCAGCCTTTTATGGGAAAAAAAAATAAAAATAAAATAAAATAATATACAATCACAAATTGAGCGGGTGCTCTTTGGATTTCTCCGACAGAAATCCAAACCCTAGTACCCACTGTTAGAGCTCGTAGAATCTCTTCGTTCTCGAATTGAATCACGCATAGGTTTAGGGTTTTGATGCTTTGAAAAGTATATTGATTTGTTGTTTTCTCTTCTCTCATTACGGCGGCAAGTTAGGTTTTGATACAGTCTCGTTAAGGAATTTCAGTAGAGATGGGAAGCGCCGATGATCGGACCTTCAATGGATCTTTCAGCGAGGAAGGAGTTGCGAAGTTGAAAGAGATAGTGAAGGTTAAACTAAAGGACTACATGGGAGATTATACTGATGACACTCTTGTGGTAAGATTTCCTCATCATTATGATTGAATCCCTTGATTTCACCTCTTAGAAATTTGTAATGATTTGAGGTTGAATTTGAAGTTTTCTCTCTGAGTTGGTAGTTTTACACTCATTTCGTCATTGTGATGCTTAGAGGTTTCGCAGAATTCAAATGACACTAATGTATTTTGTTTACAGGAGTATGTGATCGTCTTGCTTAAAAACGGGAGAAGGAAAGAGGAAGCAAATAATGAACTGAAGATCTTTCTTGCAGATGATAGTGACTCTTTTGTTTCCTGGTACTTAGATATATCTTTCTTACCTTTGTTAAACATAGTTTATTGCCTTTATCTCTTTATAGAAACTCAAATTCACTAGGAGGATATATGCAGGTTGTGGGATCATCTGGCTGAAAGTGTGGATGAATACATTAGTTCTAAGGTTGAGCAACCTTCCATTAAAAACTCACTGATAAGCAGTGAGAATGATAACAGACTACATGGTGCTCGCCGCACTAGACAATGGAGAAGCCAGCCTACTAAAGCTCTTGACATTCCTCCTCTTCTAAGTTCTGAGGTTCACAAAATTCATAATTACGAGAACAAGGATCATGAAAAAAGACATGACAAAAGGTCTCCATCTCCGCAGTCTGAATCCCAAAAGAAAAGAACTACAACTGACGACTTGCGAAATGAAAAGGTCGGTGTCTTGTAAATGTCTATTTAATAGCAATCGCCAGGTTATAACTTCGTTTAGAAAAGCTGAAAATATGTTCTAATAGTTCACTGGATGAGATGTCATATGAAGATGTTCTCAGAGTAAAATTTTGGGTCAACAGTATCTTTGCATTCTGCTTTATATGGGACTAACATGTGAGATGTCCTCGATCACTCTTAGCTTTAAGTTATTGGGTTGCCTTTCGCCTGTCTTTAAAAGCATATCCCGCGTAAATGAAATATAATGGAAGGATAGTGGTTATGGTTCTCTGATTTTTTTTTTCTTTGACTTCTGTGATAGAGGAGGGAGGCTAAACCTGATGTCTCTCGCCGGCTGCTTCAGTTTGCTGTGCGAGATGCTCTGGCTGCATCAAAGCCACCAAATAGTTCGATTGATCCCTCACTAAAACGTCTTCGTTCAGTGGTGTCCGCATCTACTCAAGAGTTACCTGACCTCGAGCCAGCTCGAAAAATACAGTCTGTTGCAAGGGTTGTGAATCCCATGGCCACCGTTATGAAAGCTGTAGCCGAAGCAGCTGAAGATGCGAAAAAACCAAAATCTGGGAGAAGTGTATTTGATAGAATTAGTCATTCTACTGGTTTTTCCGAAACCATGGACCAAGATATGGTATTTGGTGAAGTTTCTCCTGAGAATGATGAATGTAGGAAGTTTAGAGAAGATCAGGAACCGGTACAGCATCAATATACACACATTTTTAACAACAACGGAGTGTACGTTGAGAACACGGTATCTTTTGACACTGGTGTGCAGTCAAATGTTTCGTCTGATAGCAGCAGACTGGGCTCGAATGTTAATATGCCTCATGCAAGCACTTTTCTTGGGAACAGAAATAATAATCCCAAAAGTCTACAGCGCCATCTAGTCGATGACCTCAAAAGGGCTAACGGGGCGAATTATCAAAATCACCATAGTGAAGTTCCAACCAAGCATAAGATTGCAAGTTTCTCTGGTAATGTAAATACAGGAAAAACATTAAGGTCAGAAGAGCAGATGAAGGTCCCAAATGTGGGTCAGCAAAGATATATGGTCGAAGGCCGATTAGTTTCCAGTGAAGCTATTACACAATCATCAACGGATAAAATCTTGGGTCATACAATTGGGAATGGAAATGTAAGTTCCAGGAAATTGTTAATGTCCTGTGCAGCTATGACTATGTTGCGCTAACTTTTGTTTGTTGTTCCTTGACAGATAAAACCTGCTGCTAATGCAAAAGAAGATTCAATGATTACGGAATCTGTTCCTGGTGAGTGGGTTAAAATTACATCAGTCTAGGCTTTAAAGATTCATGTTCTAAGAAGATCATTTTTACTTGACAAGTTCACTTCTTTTGATTCTTCTCCATAATAAGCTGGTCTAAATATGATGTTATTGGCATTGGCAGGGACATTATCCACTACACGGCCTTTGGAAGATGCTAGTTCTCGAACAATCTTTGTCGCCAATGTAATAGACTTATTATTACTATCTGAACTGAATTTGAGCAAAAACTTGTCAATTATTGTCAGTGATTTGAATGTGGTTGGTTGTGAAACAGGTTCATTTTGCTGCCACCAAGAATAGCCTTTCAAGGCATTTTAACAAGTTTGGTGAAGTGCTTAAAGCTGTCATATTAACAGATCCAGCAACAGGCCAACCAAATGGGTAAGTTTTCTAAGCTCACGACCTTAAAGTAACTTATCCTGATATGTGGGTAATGCACATTTCAGTAACCGGAATCACCTTAGTGACCAAAGTTGTTTGCCTTTTGACAGATCCGCACATATCGAATTTACTCGCAAAGAAGCCGCAGAGAATGCATTGTCTCTAGACGGTACATCATTCATGTCTCGGATTCTCAAGGTAAAAAGTCAAATCTAAAGCATGCTTTTTGTAGCCTTTAGGAATATGGTTAGAATCTTATGAGTTCGTTTGTATGATTGATGGATGTTAGATTGCGAAAGGAAGCAATGTGCAACAACAAGAGGCTGTATCGAGCATAACATGGTCTCGGCCTGGAAGGTTCACTAGAGCCTCTCCATACCGAAGAGGTGGAGCATTTAGAGGTCGTTCTATTGTTAAAGCTGGAGCTAGAAGTATGCAATGGAAACGTGATTCATCTGAGACAGGAAACAACATTGTACCTCCCACTCCTCGAAGCTTGACTTATGTCCGAACAGAAACAAAATCAGACGGTAATGCCACAAATCAGTAGATAAATAAAAAGAGAAGAATCATAAGCTTAGGACAAAAAAAAGATGAGTTTTGTCATCTTTCTCATTTTGTATCATTCTCTTATTTTATTAATGACTTTTAAAAACAAAACTTAAATAGTATTTCAAGAATTCTCTGTTACCATTTTCATGGAGATAACAAGAAATACAAATTTCCACAACACAATCCAACAACACACAAGATTGAAACAACACGAGTCCTAACGAACAACACATTAAGATTCTTAGCAACTTGAAGTGTTAAAGTCAAAATCTGTAACCTTCCTACTTCTTCCATCTTCTTAAAAAAATACATTGGTTTCAAAGATCGTCTCACCATTAAAGCCATAGCGAATGGGAATCCAAAAGCTATACAGCTTTGAATCGTCATTTCAGGCATTGGATTAGATCGAGTCGTGTAAAGAATCGTACCTCCTATAATCAATTGAGTTAAACCAAGAAGTCCCATAGCTCCACTTAAATTATACAAATTCTTCATCATTCCTTCAAATACTTGTCTTGTCTCATTTCCTAAAGCTGATACATCTCGTTCAACAGTTGGTCCTTCGATCTCTTGATGCTTCATCTTCGGTTCTTCTGGCTTCTCTTCGGGTTCTCTAGTTGGTGTTGAGAAATACCTTGGTGACCATGTTTCAGATCGGAACTTATCGGTATTGGTGAAGTAACCAGAGAAGGATCTTAAGAGACTTAGCTCTTGAATCTCTGATCTGTGAATGAGGTGGTTTCTTATGGGAGAAGAGGAATTAAGAAGACTGCGAGAGACGTGGAAGGATGAAGAAGATGATAAGGGTTTAAGGTATTTGGAAGCTAATCGACGAGAGATCATCATTTTCGTCGTTGAAATCGATGGAGAGAGAAGCTCTACGTAATTAGGGTTTCTAATTGATTTTTTGGGCTCACTTTTTCACTTTGATCCAATCAATCTATTGAACTTATATAACTCTTTGTTTCATAATAGACAAGTCAAATTTCGATACCCTTTACATTTTTAGCCGGCTCTTGATTAGTCCAACTGAACATGGCAAAATTTTGCAGAAAAGAAGTAAACTTTTTAAAAATTAAGTTTTTTTTACCATCAATTAATAATCAACTCCTATAAAATCAAGTAACTTAATGTGACTGTGAAATCAAACTCCAATCAGAAAAACTACATTTTGAAATTATCTTTTATTTAAAAAAATAATATTTATTGTGAAAGTCACTTATGTTTAGTTCAACAAGGCAAATGAATATTTTTTGTAATTAAATAAAGCTCAAATGTCATCTCACATCACTTTATGTCTCTCAATTTTTCCTATAAATAAGAGGCTTCACTCATTTTGTAAAATATACTTAAAAATATAAGATCACACATTTCTTTCTTCTTTTTAAGTACACTTAAAGATCTCCTCCAATTCCTCGTTTCTCCGATCCGAACTTTCCGGTATAATATTTTCAGTTTTATATTTAAGTTATAATTATTATTGAATTGAATTGCCGATATATTATAACACGTTATCAGCACGATTTCTAAACAAAATTAGTTTTTATTATATATCTTAATAGCACTCGATATCACATATACAAAGATTAATTTATGGAAAATTAACAAAATGTTCTAATTATGTTGCCGTTAAACTAGATGATATCGGATGTCTTTTAGCCTCGTTACTTTCTTATTCATTTTCTTTTATACAGCCTACTTATGGACAGATCTACACTATTACTGTTAATATGGATGTTCCAACACCGTAATTTATTTACTGTTAATATGAATGTTCCAACACCATAATTAATTTATGCCAATATGGATGTTCGAACACCATAATTTATTTTATGTTTATATGGATGTTTTAGCACCATAATTATTTATTTATTTTTTACACCACCTACTTATGGCTGGTTTCAAATTATTTATATTTATACTTGGATGGTAAAACCTATTGAGTTCTTATCTTTAGCGCACTTACTTTATTTTTTTCATATTTATTTATTTTTTTAATATATATAACTCTCTAATATGAAAATTGATAAATTTATCTGATTGCATATTTAAAATTCCGGATTAATTTTCTAACTCATCTACTTTTACCAACGATCACAAAGAAATTTTTCAAAAATTTTCTACACTTTCCAACGGTTATGAACAGTATTTTTTATCTATAAATACACTCTCATTTCACTCATTTTATCTCATCAAATGTTTTTATCTTCAATAAAATTACTTCGCAAAATATTTCATTCTCATGAGTTTTTTCGTTTGATGTTAATCGTTGTATTTTTCATGATTATTATTTCTATATACGGTTCTTTTGTTGGAGAATTTACCGGTAGCGAAAACATTAAGAATATATTTTTAATCGTGTTCGTTGTATTTCTTTTTATTGTTTCTGTAATGATTAATGTAAGCGGTTTAATTTAAGATTAAAAGTCTATTAAAGTTATTTTATAATCTAGATACAAATGGCAAACGTTGAAAGTATCAAGTTTCCCGCTTTGAAAATCACTGGCGCTAATTATATAGCGTGGACCACTGATGTGGAATTGTTTCTTGAGTCAATGGAGTTATCTGAAACAATAAAAGAAGGGAACAAAACTCCCTCCACGGAAAAGGCAAAAGCGATTATATTCCTGAGAAAATATTTGGATGAGAGTGTGACGCATGACTATGCGAACATCAAAGATCCAACAGAATTGTGGTCAGCTTTTAAGAAAAGGTTTGATAACCAAAGAGAGATTACTCTCCCTCACGCCTTGGAGGAGTGGAAAAACCTGAGATGTCAAGATTTCAAAAAGGTTCATAAGTACAATTCTGTGGTTTTGAGAATAGTGTCACAATTGAAATATTGTGGCAGAGAAATCTCCGAGGAAGAAATGATTGAGAAAACCATTCTAACATTTCACAAAGAACACAGTGTGTTACCAACTATGTATAGGAGTATCGGGTACAAAAGGTTATCTGATTTATTTGTGGCGCTTATTTTAGCGGAAAAGAACAATGAGCTTCTGATTCAAAACCATAACTCCCGACCTACTGGAACAAGGGCATACCCTGAGGTAAATGCTACTAATGTGAAATATCTGATGAGGCAAGATCAGGCTTATCGTGGTCGTGGTCGTGGCCGCGGTCGTGGTGGACATGGACGTGGACATCACTTTAGTGGTGGACATCGTGGAACCTACAACCCAAGGGGGAGAGGATCAAACAAATGGTTCCAACATAATTATTCCCAAAAGGGAAAAGAAACCCAAGAAACTTCCACCCAGAAGCGTGAGTATGTCTGATTCAAATGTGGAAAAACAAGACATTATTTTCGTGTGTGTCGCACTGACCCACAATCTTGTGAGTTGTACCAATAATCAATCAAAGGCAAAGGGAAGGAAGTGAACCTCACTGAACACTTCAAGGGTACGACGTACCTTGATTCCTCGGACTTTGCCAATGCCTTTGATGACACCACATTTGCAGAAAAGTGAAAGAAAAATGTTTGTGAAAAGCTATTGAATAAGCGTTGATGAATGCATTTGTATAATATTATATATCTCCGTACTCAACAAATTAACTCTTTTTTATATCGTTTTAATATATAATTATTATGTGTTTGCTATATATAATATTGTATGTTTGAAATAAAAAATATTTCCTTTCTTATGATTAATAATTGTGTTTATTTCATAAATGGATAACTATACAAATGGAACAACATCCCAAAAAATCCGTAAAGAAATTTGTATACCAGATAGTGGAGCCACGCATACTATCTTGAAAGATAAGAGATATTTTCTGATTTAAAAATGACAAAGATTATTGTTAGCACAATATCGGGTCCGGTGAACCTTGTTAAAGGTACTGGTAAGACGAGTTTGATGTTGCCTAATGGAACAATAATTTCCATAGATGATGTCTTATATTCTCCAAATTCTAAAAGAAATTTGTTGAGCTTTAAAGGCATATACCTTCAAGGATATGACACTCAGTCTGAAACTGAGAATGGAAAGAAGTATATGTATGTTACTTCCAATACGAGTTATACTCGAAAGATTCCCAGAACTTTCATCTGGTTTGCATTACACTTATATAAATGCATTAAAATCGAATCTCATGATCAAAGGAAATCAAAGTGATTTCACATTATGGCATGAACGCCTTGGTCACCCAGGAATTAGTATGATGTGAAAGATCATAGAGAGCTCACATGGTCATTTATTGAAAATCCATGAGATCAATGAAGGAAATAAAATGACATGTAAAGCATGTGCCCCTGGGAAATTAATAATAAGACCATCACCAACCAAAATTGATAAAGAATCACCAAAGTTCCTTGAACGCATTCACGGTGATATTTGTGGACCAATACATCCACCCTGTGGACCATTTCACTACTTTATGGTGTTAATCGATGCTTCAAGCCGATGGTCACATGTATGCCTGTTATCGTCTCGAAACCAGGGATTTGCTAGATTCCTAACTCAAATAATTAAACTGAGAGCCCAATTTTTTTATTATCAAGTTAAGTGAGTTAGATTCGATAATGCTGGTGAATTCACATCACAAGCATTCAATGATTATTGTATAGCAACGGGAATTGAAGTTGAACATCCAGTAGCTCATGTTCATACTCAAAATGGTTTGGCTGAATCGTTAATTAAACGTCTGCAATTGATTGTAAGACCATTAATCATGAGATCTAAACTTCCAACCTCAGCATGGGGACATGCAATTCTGCATGCAGAAGCACTCATTCGGATAAGACCGTGTGCATATCATAAATATTCTCTATTGCAACTAGCATTTGGTCGAGAACCAAATGTTTCTCATCTAAAGGTTTTTGGTTGCTCAGTTTATGTGTCTATAGCACCACCAACGTACATAGATGGGACCACAAAGAAGGTTGGGAATATATGTTGGTTTTGATTCTCCATCGATTATACGATATCTAGAACCACAAACGGGTGACGTATTTACAACACGTTTTGCTGATTGTCAATTTAATGAGAAAGTCTTCCCAGTTCTAGGGGAGAAAATAAAGAGGTTGGGAAGGATATCAAATGGAGTGTACCATCTCTGTTATACCTCGATCCACCAACGAAACAGTCAGAACTATAAGTTCGACGAATAATACATTTGCAAAGTATAGCAAATCAGCTACCGGATGCATTTGCAGATACCAAAACAATAACTAAATCTCATATACAAACAGCAAATGCACCTGCTCGAATTGAAATCCCACAAGGGCGTGGAGGAGCAGATGATACACGTGAGTCCAGAACCCGCTTGAAGCGTGGTAGACCTGTTGGTTCTAAGGATAAAAATCCTAGAAAACGAAAGGAAACTGAAAAGCATGATAATCCCAAAATGACGGAAAGTATTTTCGAAGAACCAACTCTCCCGGTTGACGAAAATGTTAATCAGGAGGAACCTGAAGAAAATCATGAGATTTCTATCAACTTTGTTCAAAATGGAAAGATATGGAATCGAAATAAAATTGATTGCACTGATGATGTTTTCGCATTCCTTGTGCAAATGAAGTAAATGAAGAAAACGAAGATCCAGAGCCAAAATCTGTATATAAATGTCAAAAGAGGCATGATTGGCTAAAATGGAAAGATGCAATGCAAGTAGAGCTCGATTCACTTAATAAACGAGAGGTATTCAACCCCATTATGCCCACACCAAGAGATGTGAGGCTAGTTGGCTATAAATGGGTTTTTATTCGAAAATGAAATGAGAAAAACGAGATAATAAGATATAAAGCTCGCCTTGTGGCTCAAAGTTTTTCTCAAAGACCATGAATTGATTATGAGGAAACATACTCCCCTGTTATGGATGCCATCACATTTAGATTTCTAATGAGCCTCACAACTTGTGAAAATTTAGAAATGTGTCTCATGGATGTAGTTACTGCATATCTGTATGGATCATTAGATACTGATATCTATATGAGAATTCCTGATGGATTTAAAGTACCAGAGGAATTAAAATCCAAACCTAAGGAGTTATGTGCAATAAAATTGCAAAGATCGCTATATGGGTTAAAGCAATCTGGATGTATGTGGTACAATCGTCTAAGTGAACATTTAATGAAAGAAGGTTATATTAATGATCCTATATGCCCATATGTTTTCATTAAGAAAACAACATCAAGATTTGTGATAATTGTTGTCTATGTTGATGATCTAAACATTATTGGAATTCAAGGGGAAATACAAAAAGCATCAAACTATTTGAAAGGAGAATTTGAGATGAAAGATCTCGGACAAACAAAATATTGCCTTCGCCTACAAATTGAGCATTTTCCTAATGGTATATTTGTCCATCAATCTACATTTACCAAAAGAGTGTTAAAACGCTTTAATATGGATATGGCAACTCCTCTCAGTACTCCTATGGTTGTTAGATCATTAAAAATTGAGAATGATCCTTTCCGACCACCAGAGGAAAACGAAGAGATACTCGGTCCCGAAGTACCATATCTAAGTGCCATTGGATCACTTATGTACCTTACCAATTGTACTCGACCTGATATCTCATTTGCGGTTAATCTTTTGGCAAGATTCAGTTCGTCACATACGCGAAGACATTGGAATGGAATTAAACATATCTTTCACTACCTACAGGGAAGTACTGATTTAGGATTGTTTTATCCTAGAGATTCTAAAGGTGAAATGGTTGGATACGCGGATGCAGGATGTTTATCAGATCCACATAAAGCTCGATCCCAAACATGATACGTTTTTACGAATGGAGGCACTGCTATTTCTTGGCATTCACAGAAACAAACACTTGTGGCTACTTCTTCGAATCATGCCGAAATCATTGCTCTTCATGAAGCAAGTAGAGAATGTGCATGGCTCAAATCGATCAGTCGACACATTAGAGCAACCAGCGGAATCAGTAGCATTGAGGAACCAACGATTTTTTATGAAGATAACGCATCATGTGTTGCTCAAACCAAGGAATGATATACAAAAGTGACAAAACTAAGCATATCCCTCCAAAGTTCTTTTCATATACTCAAGAGCTCGAGAAGAACAAAGAGATTGAAGTAAGATGTGTTCAATCTTCCCAAAACGCTGCAGATCTTTTCACAAAATCTCTACCTACTTCGACATTCAGGAAACATGTTTTTAATATAAGAATGCATCGTCAACAAGACCTTTGAGACGACGACATGTTTGTTCAAGGGGGAGCTTATGCAGTTGTACTCTTTTTACCCACTGAGGTTTCCTAAGGAGGTTTTTTTTAACGAGACAACAAAGACGTAATGCGAAAGATGATAGTGACATTGGTCTCCAAGGGGGAGTGTTGTGAAAGTCACTTATGCTTACTTCAACAAGGCAATTGAAGACTTTTTGGGATTAAATGGAGCCCAAATGTCACTTCAGGCTTCACTCACTTTGTAAAGTACACTTAAAAATATAAGATCACACATTTCTTTCTTCTTAAATACACTTAAAAATCTCCTCTAATTCCTCTCCAATCTGAATTTTTCGGTATAATATTTTCAGTTTTATATTTAAGTTATAATTATTATTGAATTGAATCACCGATATATTATAACAATGTTAAATATTTTTGTAGCTAGAGAATTTTTTAAATTCTAAGTGGCCAAGGCACCTTGCCGCCTGAATATTTGTTTGTTTGCTTTACATGAAAACGAAAGACAAAAATGAAGCTGCTACATATCTAGATAGATTAGAGAATCTTTATTACTTTTAGGCTATGATAAGACAAAAAAAAGCACCCCAAGAACAGGAAGCACATTCACATCCAAACTCAGGGGCTATACATGCAAGACCAGCTTCTATTAAAGGGAAAAAAGCTTTAAGTGCTGTAGCATTCTTCTTTTCTTTGAGTCAGTGACCAATTCCATTTCCATTGCTATAAACATTGCCGTTTTGGTAAACTTTCCCCATTGATGATCCACTGGCTACTCCATTTGTCAAAACTCTATTCACCTTGCAATCTTTCTGGAGAACTGAATCGAGACACCCAGACGCTGCTGCGATAAGACCTGTAGTATCAAAGTGTTTCTCAATAAGCCACAACACCATCAACAATGAATCTTGACAAACGAAAGAAATTACCTAGAAACAATGCAGAAGGTTTTCCTGGTCTTGACTTAAACTCAGGATGGAACTGAACACCCACAAAGTATGGATGAGTTGGTAATTCCACAACCTGCACACCACAACACCGCAAAAAATTCATATATTGTTCTAAACTCGCACTGAGACACGCATTAAACAGGTTTTCCTCGAGTATTTTACCTCCATACGACGCCCTGTCTTATCCTTACCAACAAATGAGAGCCCAGCATTCTCAATTTCTGATATCATATCTGGATTTACCTGCCAAAAATCATATATATTTCACTTCAACTACTCAAGAAAGCTACAAAAACATGTATTGCTGCGTAAATCATTACCTCATATCTGTGACGGTGTCTCTCATCAACAAACTTTACATTACCGTACCTATAAATAGAGATAAGTTCTAGGATATGAAAATGAGTCCTACGAGGTATCATATGATACTGCATTCTTATATAAACTATGCGCTTACAACTTCGCAGATTTGCAATCAGCATTCTGAAAGTAAGTCCTCCTTGACCCTAAGCGCATTGTGCCACCCATATGAGTTGTGGATCCCTTATAAGGAGATAACACGAGTTTAAGAAGATACACAAGATACTGAAAGCATGTAATTAGGTAAATGAGAGGGTGTAGTCTAGTACTTCTGGCATAAATATAACGCACGGGCTTGAAGTTTCTGGTTCAAACTCTGTGCTGTTTGCATCATTAAAACCAAGAATGGAGCGGGCAAATTCGACAACAGCCAGCTGCATTCCCAGGCATATACCAAGGAAAGGGATTTGGTTTTCACGCGCGTACTTTGTAGCAAGTATCTTTCCTTGCACTCCTCTATCACCAAAACCTCCAGGTACGAGAATACCATCCGCACCCTGCAACAATAAAAATGATGAGTCGAACATTTTACTGGAATGACGGGCCAGGCTCCATTAACATTGACCTACCTTTAAAAGATCCCATGCAGCTTTATGGACATCCGGCGCCTGCAATGGTTGGTCGTACAAAGGCTCATGAGATTAGATACAGTTGTGGTACTAGTACACTGAGAGGAAAAAAAAAGACAGGACTCACTTCCAGTGCTGTAATCTCTTCAAGGTCACTGGCTGCAACCCACTCCACAACAAGCTTCTTGTGACATGCCACAGAAGCATGCAAAAGGGCCTGCAGACAGAAATCCCAGTTTTCAGAATCTTCAATATAAGACCCAGTTGGTAAGGAAATTAGGCATAATTGTAAGTTTTGGCTTAAATACTATAATTGGTTTGTTCAAGAACACAGAGATCCAATTACCTTTAACACGGAAAGATATGAATCGGTAAGGCCAGTGTACTTTCCAACCATAGCTATTTTCACCTGAAAGAGAAGACCAATGAGAATGAATAATAGTTTCCATTATATATACGCTGGCATAAAGCTGTTGTATACAACAAGTTCACTAACAGGATCTTGCAGTGTATCATAAATTTTAGTTCTCGCAGTCCATTCTGTCAAGTCAGCCTCCACAGCTTTGCTGCACAAGAAGCAAATGCTGATTAGCACAGAGAAATCTGTATCAAAATGAAATTTTAACTTAGACACAAGAAGATACAAAGGGATGGTCCAGAGACTAACCCAAGGAGGTTCAACTCTTTTAAGATTGCTTCATGAGTCTTTTGATTCTATTGTACAGAATTTAACAAGAATAAGAACACAAAATCAGCACAACAAGCTCCTTTGAGTTCTTTAAAAGGGTTAGAACTATTCAAAGCAAAATTACTTACCCTTAAAAGCAGCGGAACATGCCAGATATTTGGAACATCATAGAGTGTTACAATATTTTCTTCCTACGAAACCATAGAAAAGCAGACAGAATGTTTACTTTGACATGGTCTTTTAATGACAGAGGTGTTCTCTATTGTACAAGGTTAAATTAGAAGGAAATTAATCAAACAACAAATACCGGCACATGGCAAAATTGAGATAGTTTCGTCTTGACATTGTCTTCAAGTGCCTGTTACAAACAAGAACAAGAATTGATAAGATAAAAATCATAATCGATGCATAATCGCTAACAATATAGCACATGAAAAATATTGGAGAGCCCATTACCTTTGTGCTGCGACATGCTAGGATATTTGGTATCAAACCAAGGCTCCTGAGTCCTCGAACACTATGCTGTGTAGGCTTTGTCTTCTGCAAAAGCAGATATTGATACCTCAACTGTTATAAACTAATACAGTAGAAGTGTAGAACCCCTGTGGAAGATATCAAAGCCACAAAGTATTACCTGTTCACCAACCACACTGAGAACAGGCACAAGACTCACATGAACCAAGCAGAAATTACCCGGTCCTAAGAACAAAAGACACAAGATGGAGCCAATTAATCTATGGCCTAAGATACTACTGAACTTCCAAAAGTGTATGATAAACTTTGAGAACAACTCACCAACTTTATAAGAGAATTGACCAAGGGCCTCAATGAAGGGCATAGATTCAATATCACCTACACAACACATAAGTAAATCAAATCCACTCTTCTGAAAAAAATAGACGGTAAAGGTAAATATAAGCCAACAAACAGTACCTATAGTCCCGCCTAATTCAATGACACAAACATCAGGAGGACCTTCCTTTCCATCCACGGGAACATTAGCTACACGCTCAATCCAAGCTTGGATTTCATCAGTAATATGCGGAACAACCTGAATTAAAAAAGAGAGTTAAAACTCTTTGTTCAAACACTCAATCAAAGTAGAATCGGAGGAAGTTAAGAGCACAAGAAGATAATGTGTAAAACCTGAACAGTTTTTCCAAGATAGTCTCCCTTTCTTTCCTTGTCAATGACTGACTGCAGAAACCCGAAGACAAAAGAAGTTTGTAATCTGATTCTAACATGAGATAAAAATTGAGTTTAGTAAACAAACATACCTGATATATTTTTCCGGTTGTTATATTGTTGTCACGAGTCAATGTACTGTCTAAAAATCTTTCATAGTTTCCAAGATCCAAATCCACCTAACAATGTTCACCATCAGTATCAGAAGCAACACATAACATAAACCACAATACACACATACCTCTCCACCATCATCCAATACAAATACTTCTCCATGTTCAAACGGAGACATTGTTCCAGCATCAGTATTAAGATAAGGATCTGTGTAAAGAATGTAAAATGATCATAACCGATGCAAGAACAAAACCAAAACACAAAATAGTTTTCACCATTGCTACAAATTCACTCAAATGGCAGAGTGGTTACATAGAATCTAGAGTGAAAACACAAGTAGTACATGTAAATTGTAATCTCACCAATCTTAATAGAAGTAACACGAAGACCACAAGCTTGAAGAAGAAGTCCAATGCTACTTGCAGTAACTCCTTTACCAAGTCCACTCACTACTCCTCCTGTCACCAAAACGTACTTCATTTTTTTCGTTTTTTTTTTTGTTTGTATTTTTGCTTCCACTTAACCTAAAATCATCAACATCAAAATCAAGGTAAGCACAAAAATCATCCTCAAAAAGCGAGTAATCTCTTTATACGATGGAGCAAATTGATGGGTATGAGTGAAAAAAAAAACAAGAAGAAACAGCGAATTCAAACCTTGGTTGAACAAAAATGGCGTTTCAGGATTTTCAAGGCGGCGGCTTATAAGTTATATAAATAACCTGCAAGACACTCCCTCTTATTTAATCTAAGAAATATAATCTTTTTTTAGTAATTTGTTTAATTTTAATATTCAAAATTTATTTTGGTCAATATATTGAAACTAATTTTTAACTTTTATTTGTGAGTTTTTTTTTTATTTTTGTAAAATCTTATAAGTCAGTTTATTGATTATACTATTTATAATGGTTGGGTGTTTAAACATCCTAACTTTTTCATCTTTATCCTCCACATCATTTTTTTTCACTTCCACATATTTATTCAAGGCCTCTTAAATTTTTATTAACTCCAATGGTTTCAACACTCTCTTACCATATTATTCAATCACAATTAAGCAAAATAATACTTTAACTTTTTTCTAAAACAAAAAAAAAAGAGAAAAATGACACGTGGGCCCAAAGAAGCATAAATCAACCACGTCATCTTTCAACACTCCAGAGCAATTTTTTTTCTTTCACCTACATAAAATTCAACTATCTCATTGCAAGTAATATGATATTTATAAACTTAAATAAAATTCTGTATAAATAACTAATGATGAGTTGGCCTAGTTGGTTTAAACTCAGTTGTTTGTGTTGTTGTGTTTTTGTGTCTGATTCACAATGGCAATCTACTCTCAAAAGAAAAGTTTTAGACTTCGTCTTGGAAGATGTACGAGATTCGGTGCAGTACTATCCGGTCATAAAAATAAATTTATGTATAAATAATCTTAATTATTTATTAAAATAAAACGGTTTATGAATATTAGTTAAAAATTTAATATTATTTTTTATTGGATTTTTAAATTTATTTTGTATTTATTTATTGGAAAAATATGTATGAAAGGTTGGCTTTGTGTAGGTTCAAAATTAAATTAGGGTTTGTGATAATTTGCAACGTAGTGGAGACTCGTTTTTGATTTGTTGAAAGTTGCATGATTTTTGGTAAAGATAAGCCCAAAAGAGAAGTTTTGGATATACATTGATATAATAGGAAACTCTACGCCCAAATTGAAAACATTTCTTTCAACTTTTTGAAACCTTTGTTTGCTACTTCGATCGTTTGTCCTTTTTGTCATTTTTAGATGCATTCACATGTTTTAAAATTATATATGTACTCTTCCTTTGCTACTAAGTTTGATGATCTTATTCTTCTTCATCTTACAATAAGATATGGTAAAAACCAACACTTTGGTCCCTCCCACTTTTGATTTTAGCACTTATGACCAATAATTTTCTTGGTGAAGAAGCATCATAATTCTAGGGACTTGGCTTCTCTCTTACGAATGTTACATCTTATATACAGTGAAACGGTTGTTTGGATGCATCTCATTTTATTTGCCGACATGAAGAGTTATACAATTCATACATAACCATTAACACTTTGTTAAAGATTAAATTATACGTAAATTAATAATATATGCAAATAAATGTGTTATAAATTATAATATTCAACAATATAACTATAAAAAAAAGTAAAATGGATATAACAGAGTAAAATAAATGGCGACTTTTCCGCGTAACTGTACTTCCGGTGACCGGAGTGAAATTGATGGCCGATTCATAATCAATTTGAATCGGACAGGAATCGACGACGGAGTGCTGACGAATTTCAAGGAATTGAGGGGCACCCACGATGACATCTCCACTCTTCATCCCACGATCTGGAGTGATGGGATTCAACCGACTGTAGACCTCTGCATCTCCTACTTAAAGTCGATCATCAACCAGGTTAATTCTCTACTTCTTCTGTTTGATTTCAATTATCACGCAAACAAAATCCATAAACAAATTTCTATTCCGTTAAATTTCTTCCCCCTTTCTTCTTCCAAATGGCTGACAATGTTGGTCGGGCAATCCAAGAGATTGATCTTGGAATTGATAATCCTCCAATTGTCCTTCCTCTTGCCTTGCTTGATGAAGCAATGGCAGAGAATATATTTAGTATCATAGGACGGCCTTTGATGCCCAGGAAGCAGAATCTGAGAGCCATTGTGGCATCAATACCGCGGAATTGGGGATTAGGTGGACTGGTACATGGACGTATCATTGAAGGGCGTAGATTTCAATTCATGTTCCCTTCTCAAGAATCAATGGAAAATGTCTTAAGACGTGGTCCTTGGGATTTTGCAGATAGAATGTTAGTTCTAGTAAGATGGACCCCAAATGTTGGCCCCTTTGATCTTCAATTCATACCTTTCTGGGTTCAGATACGAGGCATTCCTTTCCAGTTTTTAAATCTTAAAGTGATTACAATCATAGGTAGAGCTCTAGGCCTTCTTCTAGAGGTTGACTTTGATCCCATTAATGGTACCCGAATTGAGTATGTAAGGGTACGTCTTAACTGGAACATTGATGAACCATTAAGGTTTGTCCAAAACTTTCAGTTTTCTCTTGGTGAAAACACCCTGTTGTCTTTAAGGTATGAAAGACTAAGGGGGTTCTGTATAACATGTGGACGTTTAACACATGATTATGGTGCTTGCCTTATCCAGAATGGGGGGATTCAACCTGGTTCTGATGAAGACAGTAGTGATGGTGATGATCCACCACCTAATGGTCAAGGAGGAATCATCATAGAGGAGTTAGACCCAGAGGAGGAACACGCGACACAACCAAATGCTCATGAAGAAGCTGTAGAGCAAGTTCAAGATCTAATGGATGAAATTCATCAACTGGCAAGAGATCAGGAAGATGGACAGGAGATCATTGCACAAATGCCAATGCCTACTCTATTTGCTTCTGAATGGGATATGGAATCAACTTCAGATCCCTTCTATAGTGCTAGATTGAATGATGAGGCTGAGACAATCTTCAAGAAGAAAAAGCTTCTTAATGGTGACTGTGCCACACCCTCAGGACACAACTCCCATGAGGTGTTAACTTCTGCACCTGACATGACTTCTGCTACTGCAACTACTGTTGCTATTTCCACATCTAGAGGCGCGGTGGACCCTATACCACCACCTACACCATGAAGATGACCAGTTGGAACTGCAAAGGGTTAGGTAGTGACCTTGTAGTTCGACATCTCAAGGAGATAGATAGGACTTATCTCCCAGATCTCATCTACCTAATGGAAACAAAGCAACAGACAAGTTATGTGGAGCAAATAGTAGTTGCCTTAGGTTTTTCAAATAGTTGTGTAGTACCTTCTAGGGGTTTAAGTGGAGGCCTTGTGATTATGTGGAAGGCCTCTGTAGATGTTTCTGTTTTATTTCAATCTTCTAATCTAATAGATGTAATTGTTAAGTTTAATGAAAATAGTTTTTATTTGTCTTGTGTTTATGGAAATCCAAATCCATCATTAAGATATTTAACTTGGTCTAAATTGGAGGAGATTGCTCAACCCAGGAAAGAACCTTGGTTAGCAGTAGGGGATTTCAATGATTTAAGGTTCCAACATGAGAAAAAATGGGGAATAGCTAGACCAGAAAGAACATTTCAACCTTTAAGGCACCTTTACACAGTATGTGACTTTAATGATCTTCAAGCTATTGGTGATAAGTTCTCATGGTATGGCAAGAGAGGGACTCATGATGTATTTTGTTGCCTAGATAGAGCTGTTTCTAACACTGCTGGTTTTAACCTTTTCCCAGTTTTAAGAACAGAGTTTCTAGATTTAGGTGTAAGTGATCATAGGCCTTTAGTTATTTCGGCAAATACAAATTTAACAACTTCTGCACGTTTGTTCAAATATGATGGAAGGCTTAGCTCCAATGAAAGATTTCAGCATATGATTCACAATGTCTGGAATGCTCCTGTCCCTCTGTCTTGGAAAGATAGACTAAGTAAATGTCGTGGCAGAATTTCTCAGTGGAAAAAAGAAAATAAATGCAACTCTCTTGAGGAAATAGTGAGACTGAAATCCTTACTTACCAATAGCATCTCCAATGGCAGCTCAACTTCAGAAGTGAATTCCATTAAACAGGATTTGAACAGAGCCTATCTTCAGGAGGATTTGTATTGGAAAGTTCAGAGTATAAATTATTGGCTCAAGCATGGGGACAAGAATACACAATATTTTTTTGCTACTGCGAAAAGTAGACATGCAAGAAACAGAATCACTTCCATACTAGATCATCATGATCATATGCAAAACACAAACGAGAACATTGCTATAGTTGCCAGAGATTACTTTCAGGATCTGTTCAAAAGTAATACTTTGCCACTAATGCAGCAACACTCTGTGTTCCAAGGATTTCAATCACGAGTCACATAAGATATGAATAAAACTCTTATAAAACCTGTTCAATTAGAGGAACTTAAGGATGCTTTGTTTTCAATGTTCCCTTCAAAGTCACTAGGGCCGGATGGTTTTACCAGTGAGTTTTTTCATCAATTTTGGCAAGAAATACACCCTCAGTTGTTTGACATGGTCACCTCTTTTTTCACTACTGGTGTTCTAGATGAAAACATTAACCATACAAACATCTGCTTAATCCCAAAAATTTATTCACCTCTCAGAATGTCTGACCTCAGACCAATATCACTCTGTAATGTTAGTTACAAAATCATATCAAAAATTTTAGTCAATAGACTCAAACCTATATTGCCCAAATTTAATATCTGAGGAACAATCAGCTTTTGTTCCTCAAAGAATGATCACAGATAATGTACTAATAGCACATGAGTTATTACACAGTCTTAAGGTTAGAAGAAGAGTTTCTAGTTCCTTTATGGCAATTAAAACTGATATTTCTAAAGCATATGATAGGTTAGAGTGGACATTTTTAGAAAATACATTACATCATATGGGTTTTCATACAATTTGGATCAGATGGATTATGTCTTGTATTATATTTGTTTCCTTTTCCATTCTTATTAATGGATCCCCTAAAGAATATTTCTGTCCTGAAAGGAGGTTGAGACAAGGGGATCCCTTGTCTCCCTACCTTTTCATTCTCTGTTCTGAAGTTTTAACTTATATATTAACTAGAGCTGCTGAGAATAATCTATTTAGGGGTATTAAGATTAATAATCATGGACCTGTTATACATCATCTGCTTTTTGCAGATGATTCAATGTTTTTTTGTCAAGCTAATTTATCTTCAGCCCCTGCCATTAAGAACATTTTATCTCAATATGAGTTAGTCTCAGGTCAAATGATTAATCTGAATAAATCAGCCATTACATTTGGTGCAAAAGTTGTTCCAGAAATGAAAACTAGAATTAGAAATTACCTTAATATTCATAATCAAGGGGGTTATGATAAGTACTTGGGTCTACCTGCACAATTTGGGAGGAAAAAATCAGATCTATTTCACTATACTGTAGAAAAAATTAAACTTAGAACATCTGGCTGGAGTCATAAGTATTTGTCTCAGGCTGGGAAAGAGATTTTTCTTAAATCAATAGGATTAGCAATGTCTATATACTCTATGACTTGCTTTCAGTTACCTCAAGGCATTTGTGAAGATATAGATAGAGTCATAAAGCAGTATTGGTGGCAATCTAACAATAGGCAGAGATCTATGCATTGGCTAAGTTGGAATAATCTCACAAAACCAAAGAAAGAAGGGGGATTACGCTTTAAGGACATAGAACGTTTTAACCATGCCTTGTTGGAAAAACAGAGCTGGAGGCTGTTGAAGTATCCACAGTCCCTTTTAGCAAGATTACTTAAAGGACAATACTATCCTAGAACAACTATTTTACAAGCTCATCTAGGAACACAACACTCTTATGGCTGGAAATCCATACTAGTGGGCCGAGATCTTTTACAACAGGGGTTAAGAGTTTTAGTTGGTAATGGGGAAACATCATGGGTTTGGTATGATAATTGGCTCCCTGTCACCCCTCCTAGACCTCCCGGAAAGAGAGGTTATGATTCAGGTCATATTGACAAGATATCAGATCTTATTGATCCCCTGTCTCATACATGGGATCTCACAAAGTTACATAGGTATGTTTCTACTGAGGACATTCACACAATCTTGTCCATAAAGCTCACTAGAGCTAGTTATACTGATGCCATAGGTTGGCAAAACAAATTCTTATGGTCATTATTCAGTGAAATCAGGCTATTGGGTAGCCACACACCCTAATTCTAACTCTACCATGGATTCAGAGCCTATAGTTTTATTGAAACAAGAAATATGGAAAAGTAATATATCACCAAAAATAAAGCATTTCTTTTGGAAAGCTTTGTCTAATATTCTACCTGTAGGTGCTGAACTTAGAAGGAGATATATTGTACAAGAGGGTCTCTGTTTACGTTGTCATCAATCTGAAACAATACATCATATATGTTTCCTTTGTCCAGAAACAAACTCAGTCTGGAATAGTCTTAACTCTACTTCTTTAGACTTCCTTGATCCTTACATAAGTTTTCATGACAAGTTATTAAGTCTGCTATAATGGATATCTCCTAATCAATCTTCTAACTTACATTTTGTTACCTTTATACATTATCCGAGGTTTATGGAAGGCTAGAAATAATTTGTTCTTCAATCAAAACTTGTTACTTGGGAGAATATTCTTCATTTTTCAGGTTCCGATGCAGAAGATTGGATTGCTCTTCATCCATGCTCAACTTCTTCTCAAGCAACATCTATTTCAGAAGCCTTTCCAACAAGGGAGTATAGTTCAGCTTGGACGAGACCTGGCCCTGGCTGGATGAAATACAATTATGATGCGAGCTTCAATGGTTCTCAACAAGCAGCAACTGCTGGATGGGTGGCCCGAGATGCTATTGGGACGTTTAGGGGAGCAGGTCAATCAACTGGTCTTCCTGTCCGGACAGTTTTAGAGGCAGAACTACAAGCACTCTTAATAACAATGCAACAAGCTTGGTCTAAGGGTCATAGGAGGGTAATGTTTGAAGGAGACAATCAAGTTCTACATGATCTTTTAATAGAAAAATCAATCTCTTTTGAAGCTGCAAATTGGATTAGAGAGGTGAATTGGTGGGCATTGAAGTTTGAAGAGCTCAAGTTTGTATGGATTTCAAGAAGATCCAATAGATGTGCATTTTCTAGCAAAGCAACAATTAAGTAGTGGTTCTTTATATTCTTTCTATTCTCAACCTCCTTTCTTATTACAATCTCTATTGCACAATGATGACACTTTCATAAGTTAATTAAGTAGTTTGCTGGGAAAAAAAAACTATAATATTCAACAAATCCATACATAATATCAGGGTCGGTCTAGAGAAGTAAGGGTTTCAGACGCATAATTTATATAAATTTTAGGGGCATCAAAAATACATCATTTTTAGCCTCTATAAGGATTCTTTGGAACGGATTCGATCTTCACTAAAAGACATCATTTTTATCCTCATCTTTAAACATCAAATACCAACACTGCATAATATAATCTTAAAAACTCGCATAAGTATAATTTCGACTTAATAACATAGTTCATATATCAATTGGAGGACTTCATCGTTGCTAACAATCATTTAAACACCTTTAATATTTTAGTCTGAGTTACACAATTTTAAACATTTATGTATGAATTGAAAAAACAAACCAATAATGGTGATTGTGAAGACGGTGAGAACTTTTGTCTTTGTAAACACAACTTCAACAGCAATGAACAATTTTTTAAAAATGGCAGTTTCTACTCAGCAAACAAGACTCACTCAACAAACTTTTCTTTCGTTTTAAGGAAGATAAAAAAAAAAAGAAACAACGATAGAGAGAAGCAGTTTAAGACAAAACAGATGCAGAAATATCAAAGAAAACAATATTACAACACATATCTTCTTCTTATCTTACATAAACCTGGTGATGACTCATTGAGTAGTCTCAGCTACTTCACCAGCATCAGCTTCTTCTGTAGTGGTCTTAGCCATTACCTCACCTGGAGGAGGATGGTCAAACCTGCATGTTGCACCATACTTGCAAGTTCCTGTCTTCATGTAATAAGGACAATTAAGCGCACCCTGCAATAGATTTTTTGTTTTTTTTGTCACACAAACTCATCATACAATCAAAGCTTCTAATGTATGTAGGTAGTTACCTCTCTTCTTGGAAACCCTGCAAGACTCAGCTTAATATTTGGTTGTTGAGTAGTTTGTTTCGTCGTCGTTATGGTTAACCTATCGGCCGGGTGATGGAATCTGCATCTCTCTCCAAACTTGCACTCTCCTGTCTTCATGTAGAACTGTATAATATTCAAAGATAAAGCTTTAACTAACAAGTAGGAGCAACAACTCAACAATCTCAAGAGAGACAAGAATACTGACGTCGCATTCTGATTGTCCAGGTCTTTGGGGATACATTACTGAAAGAGTTCCAAGCTGTAACAAGTTCCAATTAATTAAACCCTGTAGCAATTGGGCAGGAGATTTTGAATGGTTCACATAACATGAGTGAATGTGATTACCGTTGGCTGAGTAAGAGTCTGATAGAGAGAGGCAGCTGAGTTAACCACCCCAAGATTTATATTCGCTGCAGCCGAAGACGCTAGAGGGTAAGTTATCGCAGCAGCAGCAGCTTGTGGGATAAATGCTGTGCCAAATCAAGATGCATAGACAATTCAGTAAAGACTTTAAGAAGTCAAAGTGGTACGCTAACACAGGACATGTTCACAAACCAGTCCTCTCGGGGTGATTGTAGCGACAAGTAGCGCCATACTTGCAGCTGAACGTAGAAAGCAAAAACAAAATTATAACGTTAATGTCACCTTCTTTATACTTTTTGAGGTTGTAATCAATGAATTCATATTTGATATTCACCTTCCGGTTTTGAGATAAAATGGGCAGTCCACCTCACCCTGTAAAAGCTACAATCAAATTAGCGAAACTTCATTCTCAGATATCAGGAGAGGTCCCCACAGTCTCTAAGTACAGTAAGTAAATACTAGATAGTTCACCCATTGTTCCTATTAGATCATGCTTATTGAACCTGAATGATGAATTCATTACCGGTCTAACAGGTAGTCCTTTCGAGTTGTGATACAAGGCTGGAGGAAATGCCACTTGCTGATTGTTGGTGGCATCAGTATCATTGGTCAACGCCTCACTGCTACCATTTTCTTGACTAGATGATGGTAGTTGGATATCCTTTGGGTGATGGAACTTGCATGTTGGACCAAATTTACATTTTCCAGTCTTCATGTAGAACTGTTGCAATTTAGAAACATAGCTTTAATAATCAAAATAAGATTCATCTGCAAGAGATATAACTGACCACATATATGTATATGTCTTACAGTGCACGGGGGCTCAGAAGGCCTCTCAGGCAATGCATCTTCATTTTCAACACTAACCTGAGATATAAAACAGTATCAAGCTTTTTATGTGCATTCACAGACAAAGATCAAACTAAAGCAGAGCACATATTACAAGCATTGTGTGTAGTGTCTGCAAGCACATACACAAACTAAGAGATATTATACTTCGGAAGTTGAAAAAAAAATTACTTACTTCAGCTACTGCTCTCGGATGATTAAACTTGCACCTTACACCATATTTGCAACGTTGTGTTTTAATATAGTACTGCCCAGAAGTTAAAAAGGATAGTCAGATTCTCAGGGGATTCAGATCCAGAATAGCGAGGAAAGATAGTTAGATCCCTCAAGAACAGATTACCGGACAATCTGGCAATCCTGGTCTCTCAGGGTACTCTTCGTTTGGAACAATTGGTGCCTGAATGAACAAAAATATTTATAAGCAAGAACGATTTATCATCTTATCCACAAATGCCTAGACAATGAGTCTAATGTCTCTTCCAAGTCAATACAAGAATAACAAACACAGTCGCAGAAAAGGAAGCTAAGATCTTGAACCACTATAACGATACCAAATGGCAAATGCCACGCCTAAACTATACTGATAATGTAATAAGTTTATAACAAGCAAAAACTATACGTATAGTTAAAAAAAGTAATTAGGTACAGTATAAAACATAGTAATAAGCATGAATCTAGGGGAAAAATAATCATTATAACGTTAATATATAACAAAATACTTAGATAGTAATAAACGATCACCTCTTTCCAATCTGGGATTCCGCCCTCAGGAACCCAAATAGGATGGTCAAAGATGCAGGTATCTCCAAATTTACATGTTCTTGTTTGCATATAGTGAGTACAATCCTTCTCCCCTGCCCTCTGTGGATATACAGGCAAATGACTCGTACTCTCCATTTTAAGGCGCTTGGTAACATAGTCTGTATACCAAGCTTCGGTTTGACCAATCGTATTATGGGCACCCAAGAGAGTCGGATAGTAGAGAGCTATATTACATAATAAACAATAATATACAACAAAATGAGAATATATATATGCTGTATATTTATATGTTGAAAACTATTAGGATAATAAATCTATAAAAGCTTACTACAGCAGAAAACATATATATCATCAATAGTTTTACAGTACGAAATTATGTTTTACATACAATCTTTTCGAAAAGTTTACTTTCAAAACTATAGAGTTGCAAGAAAATATTATCATTCACTAATTATGCAAATCACCAAGTATATAACTTAAAAGTTTTAAGCTAAACTTTAGGAAAAATAGTAACAAGTCTTTGTGAACTTCTAAAGCAACACACACTAATCAAGAACGTTACGATAATCATATATAGTTTATATCTATCATTCAATATGTATACCTAAGCAACTCTATAGAGATGATTCTAACTTCCACGCTTAGTGGTACCCCGATACAAGACAGATCAACTGGTCAACTATTTTGTATCTATGTCAGCTAAGGAAATCTCACAGAAACACAAATCAACATTGTAATCAAGATCTATCCCTGATTAAAGTCATTTTTTAATGCTGCAATTGCAGAAAGGATTCAAGGATCAAAATTACTAACTTCTAAGCTTAGTAGTAACCCGATACAAGAGAGAGTCTATGTCATCTAAGCAAAGCACAAGAGAACAAAAACCAACATCATTGTGTAAATGTAAATCAAGATCTATCCTAGAATATCAAACTAGATCTGTGTTTCTCTTAATTGAAGAAAGGATCAAAACACTAACTTCTAAGCTTAGTAGTAACCCGAAACAAGACAGAGCAGTTGGTCAACCAATTAAACATCTATGTCAGCTAAGGAAAGCACAGAGAAACACAAACCAACATCATTGTGTAAATGTAAATCAAGATCTATCCTAGAGTATCAAACTAGATTCCCTGATAAAAGCTGTGTGTTTCTTATGATCAATACACTAATTTACACAAGCAGGAAAACGGAAAGCTGAAGGCTTTTAAGGCTTTAAGATTATAGTACCGCATAGACTTTAAGACTTTTAAGGTTTCGAAATTTAACTTCATACTTTTAATTCAAGCAATAAATAAGAAAATGATGCAGATCTCAGATTAGCAAGTTAGAGAAAAAGGACAAACCTTCAGATGTACGTTTGACACCAGGAGGAAGAGGTTCAACGGCGGAAGCAGCACCAGGAACCTCAACACCAGGAGGCCAAGAAGCAACTTCCTGATGTTGCTGAAGAAGCTGCGGATACGTCAAATGCGAAACCGTCGTATTAGGAAGATGATGATACATAGCTGAAGATGAATTCAGGGTTCCTAAAGAAGAGGAATAATTGCTCAAAGGGTTGGATCCGTCTCTAGCTAAAAACCGATATGTGGTATCGGGATAGTATTGGTCAGCACCGGAACCGTAAACAGAAGAAAGACCGATCTTTGATGGTTGCGATTGCGGTTGAGACGGAGGCGGAGCAGGAGATACGGCGGAGGCAGCAGAGTAAGAAGGTTGAAAGGCGTAGCTGAACAATTGATGACGATGTGCCATTCGATTGAAACAAAAGAAACCCTAAAAGAAAAGACCCTATCTTACTTTTTCACGTTTGTGTGGGGTTTACTTTTATTGTTCTTAAGTTAAAAGCAACTAGCTAACAACAAAAAAAACACACAGATCCAGATTTCTCTACAAATTTGATTAATTTACACTTAACCCATTAATAAAAATCTGATCTTTATCCAGTTACAGACAAAAAAACTTATAAATTTTACTTTCTATATTGATTATGAAATAATTTGTGTGTTTTTTGATTACATGATGGTATTAACAACAAAGCTAACAAAAAAACCAAACAAAGCTCCTGCTATGACTTCAATTTCAGTATGTCCTATTGATTCTTTTAATGGCAAATACACTTCTTCTTCTTCACTGATTTCAACTGTCTGTAAAGCTTTAGATTTGATGCTTTTTACACTCATCTCTTTACTTCTTTGAGTATTAGGTGTTAGTTTGTTCAACACTTTTGCATGTTTTCCAACTTCTCTTCTTACCCCCTGCAATGGTAAAATCAATGAGATGTATATATAAGACATTAAGAACATACCATTGAGATTCTTAATTTTCAAGTATTTTCACAACACATTGACAAGATGTCAAGAACCAAGCAAGATATAACTTTTCCTATTCCAATTTAAAGAAGGTTCTAATCTAGTAGGAGTTTAGAGCCAATCCCCTTAACTTGTAAGGTTGAAATGCTTATCTTTACCACTAGACTAAGGTAGTTTTTATATCATGGCGAATATATTTGATATTATTATCGGCCGCAAGCATATCTTTGTTTGTTTGGTCCAAAAACCGGCACTGTCCACTCAAAATCTCTTCTGAAATGAACCTTTAGATATTTCGATTTAAAGAATACTAATTCAGTTCTAATCCTACACAATGCAAAAGGTAGGAGTTTGGATCGGCTCATAATCTTCTCGATATTCGGAGTCAGATATTCCGATTTAAAGTAAACCCTTTTCGGTTCTAATACAATAGTATAATGCAAAAGGTAAACCAGAGAAAACAAGTTCAAGTTTTGACAACAATGGCAAATTACCTGAGCATCATACATGATAAGAGCAGCATAAACCACAGTCAGACCAAAAATGGAGTCACCAAATCCTCTGAAACCAAAACCATGAATAGTGTTAATATTTTGAGGTGAGGATAAGATTCATAAGAGAAAGTTTCAAAGCTTTAAGAACCTTTCAAAACCAATTGCAGTTGTTGCAGCCACCACAGACTAATAATCCTCATGAATCAAACCCCAATTATCAGAGAAAAGTACACAAAACACAATTTTTAAGAAAAAAGCAAAGAGAAAAGCTTACAGAAGAATGTGTTGAAGGAAAACCTCCAGCTTGAAAAACAGATCTAAAGTCCAAATTTTTCCGATACAAAACCACAGAAGTAAAGGGCTTTGAGAGCTGACCAACCGCCGCAGAAAACCCAGCAGCTATAAGTACCTTTTTCACGTCCGGTGAAATCAAAATCTCTCAGTGACAAATCAATGAGTTCAGGTTAAATGAAGGAATTAAGAGGAAAAATGTAGAAACCTTGTTGTGGATAACTTCAGCGATATCTTGAACTCCGACATTGAGAATGCAAGAAGTGAGACGATGTGGCTTCTTTGAGGAGCTTAGAAGATTGAATTTGGGGTTTGAGGAGACATAGAAATAGAGAGCATTAGTGTTATGAGAGACTAACCACTGTTTCATCATTTCTCTGTGTAGGTTTTGAAAGGTTTATTTGTGTGGGATAAAATGATAAGAAGTGAGAAACTTTGAGAACCAAACCAATGGTTCTTGTTGTTTCTTGAGACATTTGTAAATTGTAATTGTTTTAATAGAGACAGGTTTTTGGATCTCAATTGTAAATGTTTTTAACTGCTTTCAACTTTTAGCAAGACTCTATTCAACGGATGATTGTGAGAACCCAAATTAACTCAGTTCAATCTATTTGGATCGGATCAAATACGATGTAAATCATTCTTCTCAAAGGATTCGAACTAGTGATCTTAAACACTATGAAGAATATCTCAACTTCTAAACCAAAATCCTTTGGTATGTCAATATTCTTAAGAATAAAATTTGTAACTAGAATCAATTTTAATAAAACAAACACTTTGATTTCCACTCATTTATGAAACACAATCAGCATTTGTAGCCGGACGATCTATATCAGATAATGTCCTCTTGGCTCAGGAGGCGTCCATGTTTTACGGTTTCAATATAGCTGTCGAAAGGGTTTTTTGGCAATAAAAACTTATATGATGAGCAAAGCATATGATCGAGTAGAATGAACCTTTTTGCAACAATTACTAGGCAAGCTTGGATTTGATAGTATTTGGATCTAGTGGATAATGTCTTGTGTCACTTCAGTCACGTACATAATCCTTCTAAATGGTTCTTCGAAAGGACATATTCGACCCATCCGAGGTTTTCGCCAAGGCGATCTTTTGTCTCTGTATCTTTTCATCCTTTGTACGGAAGTTCTTATCGCGAATCTACGCCAATCGGAGGCTTCTAGAAGGTTGGATGGAATTCGTATGGAAAAGTCGTGCCCACCATTGTCTCATCTCCTTTATGTTGATGACAGTCTATTTTTTCTGTCGAGCCACTTTGGCACAATGTCAAGAAACAACTATTATTTTATCACGGTATGAAAATGCTTCAGGCCAAAGAATTAATTTCGAGAAATCGACAATTATTTTTGGATATGATGTGCCGGCACAAGACCGTTTTCTCCTAAAACGTCGATTAGGTATTTACATGGATGGTGGAAAAGGAAAGTACTTAGGGATACCAGAACAATTAAAAGGGTCGAAAGCGCAGGTCTTTGCGTATGTCCGAGATCGCTTAAATGGTCGGATAAATGGGTGGTCAGCCCGATTTTTTCGAAAGGGGGAAAGAGATTCTTATTAAGTCGGTTGCTCAGGCTTTGCCAACTTATGCTATGTTCTGCTTTAAATTGCTTCTGACAGTAGTTAAAAAGCTAACGAGTGCCATTGCTGATTATTGGTGGAGTACCTTAGGGAACTCACGTGGTATTGATTGGATTGCATGACCGAAACTATGCTTTCCAAAAATACTGGGGGGTCTAGGTTTCCGATCAATGTATATGTTTAACAAAGCATTGTTGGCAAAAAAATTATGGCGGCTGCATGCATTCCCGGATTCGTTAGTCGCCAGTGTTTTCAAAGGACGCTATTACATAAATTCCTCGCCTTTTCAGGCGGCTATTTCTAATAGACCATCTTATGGATGGAGAGGTATTTGGGAATCCAAATCATTGTTATCACTTGGATTGAAGCGAGTTATCGGTACAGGGCATGAAACACGGGTTTGGCAGGATTTATGGTTACCGAAGGAGACGCCTTGTGAAGCCAAAAGCCTCCTCCCTAATGTTGACCCGGAAATGAGAGTATATGAGTTGATGGTAGCAAACACCACAACTTGGAATACATCTTTAATTACACGATTAATTCATAAAGAAGATTTACCGGCCATCTTATCATTCCGACCTTCCTCATTCATATCGGATAGCTTATGCACGAGATATGAAAATTATTCCATAAAATCGGGTTATGAACTTGTTTTAGCCATGCAGAATGATCAGACGAATGGTTAGCCGAAGTTACCATCGATATCCTCCCTCTACGAGTTGGTCTGGGCTCTGTCGATTCCATCAAAACTCAAACATTATCTTTGGCAGGTTCTCTCGGGTGCGATAGCAATCAAAGCACAACTTCTAAAACACAAATTGGGCGTTAATGACTGTTGTGAAAGATGCGGTGATGCGTCGGAAACGATTAATCATGCACTTTTAACTTGCCCACCAGCAATGCAAGTTTGGGCACTGTCATCTATCCCAACAACGGTTGGGATTTTTCCAACAGAGAATTTATTCCAAAACATGTGCTTTTTATTAACGGCTGATGCATCGGATTCCATATGAAACGACACGTTCAAAGTGTTCCCTTGGCTTATTTAGTATATTTGAAAAGCGAAAAATGCGTGTTTTTTTAAAACATGAAATGGGAACCCCCAGATAGCTTAACACTCGCATCAAAAGAAGCAAATGAGGGGTTTACAGCAAACTCATGTAGTGACTCATGCAAGTTACTTAGATAAGCTGAGTCTCGAAATTCAGTTTATGACCACCCCACCTTTTGGGAAGCTTGTAGTTTCGAGGACTCCTGGAAACCAGGGGAGACTATAAGTGGAATAGGTTGGCATGTGCATCCTAGAAATGGAGATTCTGAGTTGATGGGATATGCAAGTATTTGGTCCGGTAGGTCCCCGTTACACAGAAAATTTCTAGCGCTAATCTGGGTCCTTAAAAGACTTCAGCGATTGGGACGTGATTGTACTATCTTTATGACTGATTCGATGGAGTTGATTTAGCTCCTAAATAAACCTTCTGAATGGCCTGTTTTTATGGCAGAGATAGTAGAGTTCAATTTGCTCAAGAATTTATTTAGCCAATTCAAGCTCATTCACTAAGGAAGATCCTGGAACAAGAAAGCATACTAGCTCGCTAGATCAGCCAGAGAAGCAAATGTATTATCTTCCTTTGTTGGTTCCTCTCTATCCATTGGGTGGCCTATAATTCACAATTCCTTTTAATGAAATTCATTTTTTTGTTGTAAAAAAGAAAAAAAAAATCTAGTGAGGAGAAAATTATGCTCTTACAATGATTTTAAAGTATTTTCTCAAATCTATTATCAATCAATTTGAAATATAATTTAGATCATACAATCAATAAATTACATAAAGTAACAATTCAAAAACTAAGTTACATCTGTTTAAGAAAAATCACAATATCAAAGAATATGAACCAACAAATATATAGAATCTGTGACTAAAGAAAAACATGTAGTTACAAGTTATATGTTCAACTTTATAAATCACAATCTGTATTCTTTAAAATCAAGAATATGAACAGAAGAAAAAAAAAAACATAGACAACTTTGGCTTAGAGAATTAGTCTAAAAGTATTCAAAGTCTACATAAGCAGTATCATCAGTAGGAGTAGAAGCACAAGTAACATGACCTTCAGGCTTAACTGTGTAACCATGATCACTAACTCCATGGCCTTTGGCCTTTCCTGTTTCAGCCATGTAAGGTCCTAAGTTAACAGGGTCAGGAATGTGAGGTGGTGAAGCACTACGCACCAGAGCCCAATTCACTCCTTCAAAAAAAGGATGTTGTTTTATCTCTGTGGCTCCTCTAGAGTAAGCAATCCTTCTATGAGGATCTTTCACTAAAAGTCCACGGATAAGATCACGAGCTGCTGAGCTTACATTTGGGTTATCAGGGAATTTTAGTGGCTGACCAACAACATTGTGAAGTGTGGCTCTGTTTCCTTGTCCTTTGAATGGTGTTGTTCCATGGAGAAGCTCATAGAGAAAGATCCCAAATGTCCACCAATCTACAGCACTTCCATGTCCTTCACCTCGTATGATTTCTGGAGCTAGATACTCATGTGTTCCTACAAAGGACATTGAACGAACATCTGTTGGTTCAGCCATGAGTTCTGGCATAGAAAGACCACCTAAGCCTGAATCAGATTTGGCTTTCCTGGTTTTCTTTGAAGGGAGAATGCGTGGGAGAAAGGCTGAAGGATGCATACAGCCATTAACAGCAAACTCTTCATTGATGATAGCTCCTCCTCCATTGTAGACAGAAGAGGACTTGACAAGGGTTGGATTAAAGGAGCAACGGAGAGAAAGATCAAAATCAGAAAGCATAATGTGTCCTTCGTCTCGAACTAGGATGTTCTCTGGCTTCAAGTCTCTATACACAATCCCTAACATGTGTAAATACTCCAATGCCAATAACACTTCAGAAGTGTAGAACCTGTCAAAACACTATCATCAATAAAAGTAAACACCAAACTCAAAAATTAGATTTGAATGTTTTTATCTAACCTTGCAGCTTCTTCAGTGAAACGCCTATAAGGCTGTTTCTGTCTAAGAGAATGAAGATTCCCACCGCTGCAAAACTCCATAACCAAGCAGTACAACTTGTCTGTCTCAAAATGAGAATAGAGTGTTGGTAAAAACGGATGATCAAGCAAGGATAAGATCTCTTTTTCAGTTTGAGCTCTTAACAACTTGTTTCTACTAGCCATTGAAGCCTTATCCATCACTTTCATTGCAAAAACAGCACTTGTTCCTCTCAATTCCGCAAGATAAACACTACCTATGTCCCCATATCCTAAACGTTTCAGAAGCCTGAAATTGTCAAGACCTATTTGAGGACCTCTTGAAGCGACTAAGTTAATAGCATCCCACCTCATATCCCCTCCTGTGTGAGGCTTAAACGGTGTAGCTGATGGAGCCATCAAGTTATCACCATAGGCATATTCCCCATTATGTCTAGGGACTCTCTTTTTGTCTGGGGACTTTGTCCTACGATGGTGATGAGTTTTGGCGCTTGGTGGTTGCATTTCATGTGTAGATAAAGGAACAATCTTCTTAGGATCATAATGATTACTTTTAGGAGCATTTCTCTTCATTTCTAAGCTATCAACATTGCTAGAATGCAAGTTATGTTTTACATCTCCCTGGTTGGTTCCTTTAGTTGCTATGGGAAGTTCAGGAGACTTTGGTGGATAATGTCTAACAAGTGGATCCATCTTTTTGGGATCAAAATGAGGGTTCCTTGGAACATTGTCTCCTAGCTTAAGAGATAATGGAGACGACTTTAAGGCTGAATCAGTCTCCTTAGATGTAATGTTATCTGTATTCTTCTTAGAAGCTAAGTCCATTGTCTATTGGTGATGATTCTTGTGATTAAAAGTAACTTACCTGAGACAATATGATGGTTCAAAGACACAGACAAAAATGTAAGGGAAACAAATATAAAGCATTACCTAAGATGATCAAGCTTCATGGATAATCAAAACTCAAACACAGAATACAAAATCTCAAACTAATATGTTCAAAGAATGTAATCAAAACAAATAAAGAAGCTGTTTCTGTTTTGTAAATCCCCTTAATAGTATGTTAAGTTGAAAAGGCAAAGAGAGAGAGAATGGAGGAAGAAGCAATAGAGATGGAGAGAGGGAAAGGTTCTTAGCCTCTCATCTCTTAATGCATACATTGCCGTTTATTCTATCTCTCTCTCTCTCTATCTTTCCCTCAAATTTTGATGTCTTAAATTAACCATATTTCCTTTTTTTTAGCTAAATTGGGTTCATTGACATGAAGACATTGTTAACAAAAGAGAGAGTTTTGTAATAAAGAAATCTTATAGATTGTCCAAAAGTAGCTAATATTTCCGCTTCATCTATGGAGTCTCTCTCACCATAAGTAGTATTGAGACGGTACATAAACAGAAAATAGAGACGGAAACGGGGACAAAAAAGGGCATATAAAAAGTAACTAGATATGAGTATAGGATGAGTATGCTCGTAAAACATATAAGAAAAATATCATAAATTAATATATAAAAGTTATGTAAGTCGAACATAAGAAAACACTTCAATTTTTTAATTGAACAAAACTTTTCGGTTCCTAACAACTCCTACATTAACATCAACATCATATGTTTTTCTTTCGGTTTTCTACTTTTAGTTTTTTTCTAAATTAGTTTAAAAATAAAAAAATATTAGTTATTTTATCTTCAAAATGTTTCGAAAAGACACAAAAAATAATATCATAAGGTATCAGTTCCTACTGCTTTACGATCTTATATAGATCCTAGTGACCATCATCTCATTTATAAGATCTTCTTATCACGATTGCCAAGTCATGATTCTTTCTACTGGAGGTTTACTAGAGACGGCATCTATACAATTAAGTCGGGTTATCGCCTTTCTACTGAATTAGATACATCATTATCAATGACATCTTCTTCCCCATTCACTCCCATTCTGATAGAAAGTGCTCTTGCTATTCACATTTGGACCTCTAGACTGATACCAAAACTGAAACACTTCTTTTGGCGCTTCGGGTCACATTCTTTAGCTATAGCCGCGAATTTGCTTCACAGGCATATTGTAGCGCCCGCGAACCAAAATCCTGGCCGGGATGGCCAGTTCAGAACATGAAAGTCGAGAGCAAAGAGGTTCAAACCGTAAGTTGGGAAAATTTTCGGAAAAATGCGTAAGTATAGAATCAGTTCGAGAACAATGCTAAGTTTAAGCATGGTTGCTTGACTGGTTTCGAGAAAGGATGCACCATTGATTGAGTTTCAGTCTAAGTCTATTTATTATTAATTTTCATAATTAATAATTAAATAGACAGTGACTCCTCAAACACATGTAATGTACCCTGGTGGCAATCCAAAAATTGTCACTAATGTATTATAGGGGGGTGAGTGTAGTTGAGCACTTGACTGGTTGGATGGGATGGACCGAATGATGCTAATTCCCCCTTAGACCATGCATGGGCAACATGGTTGGGATGCTTAACAAGAATCTTTGGACCAAATTGGGAAAATCGATCAAGACTTATCAAAGATCAAAGATCAGATTATCGGCTTAGATCACATCAAGTGAGAATCCAAATGTAGTTGGATGAGTTCAGTCAAGGATTAAGCTAAAATCATGCAACCAAGTGAAAATCCGGTCAAAGGAGCTGATTCTGAGAATTTTGGAAGTTGGTCGGATGGTTGGTAGCGTGGTTGGTGAAAGTTGGTGGAAGTTGGTGAAGTTGGTCGGATGGTTGGTGAAAACCGTCGGATCAAGACAAGATGGTCGGATCCGGACAAGGCAGTTAAGCTTGTCGGATTCAGACAAGGCAGTTGAGACTGTCGGGTTTCGGACATGGCAGTTATGTCTGTCGGCAGTTGGGACTGTCGGGCCATGCGTGTGCGAGAGAACACGCGCATGAGCGGTTATACGGACCGATGCTCGCATTAGAACGTGGGCGGTTATGCGAAATCATGCGCCCAAGCGGTTTTCTGAAGAATACCGCGGATCGATGAGATGGCATGTTTTGATTGGACGGTTGAAGGAGCGGTTGGCTCGACTGAAAACCGTCATCTCGCCTATTTAAATTAATTGATCGGCTAATTTCTTCTCTTTGCACGAGAAAAATTTTCTAGAGAGATAAAGTTAAGTATTGAAAGAGAACGTCCGAGCAAGGAAGATCAGTTCGTGACTTTGGCCGAGAAAGAGGAAATCAGTCAGTCCGAAGTGCCGATCAACCGCATAATTTGAAGCAATCCAGTCAATTCATCCAAAATCATTAAGGTGAGTGCGTGTAGTACTCTTAGACTTTCTTTGTGACTGTCTAAGGCTAGTAAAAGCCGAATTACTGAGAAAAATAGCCTATGTGGCTAAGATGCATGATTCAGATGATTAAAGGTCGAATCATGAACTGATAAAGGCAATGATGCCGAGAAAATTAATTGTTAAGGAAATGAAGCCGAAAAGTACTAAAATGGCCATGTGAGCCGAACTGTTTAAGCGTACTGGACTAGACTGGTGACTGATTCAGGTGAATTCGGATAGTCAGGACAGTCTGGTCGAACTGATGGTTAGATTGGTGATGCATCTGGGTGAATCTAGATGATCAGGACAGTCTAATCCAAAATGTTGAGTAAAACTATAATGAAAAGTTTAAGGTAACAAATCTTATAGTTGGCTAAGTGTTGCGGACTAAACAGTTATCACTAAGAAATAGTTTTGCTTATGCCTCCTTTGTGGTCGCAGGTAAAGCTAAGGAGTGAGACAGCTCGTGGAATCAAGGCAATGGAAGGGAAGGAATGGATGGTTATGTAAATATTTGGGTAGATTTAACTGTTAAGGGTTAATGCAATGTAATAGCTTATGTAGCAAAGACTTAATTGTATTAAACTCGTTAAATCTATGAATGAATGCATGTTTTTAAGTTAAGACAACTGAAAGCACTTAGAATATGCATGAAAATCGACTAAGTAAAGAAAAGACTTAGAAATGAAGAAAAAGGCTAAAATTCGGCTAAGTATGGAAAACTTCTAAAAAGCATGTCATGGCTTGGATTAACCGAGCCATGAGTCGGGCCAGTTTAGGAAATCAGGTTGGGGTATTGCAAATTGGTATCAAAGCCAGGTTTACTCCTCACAACCCTTGTTGATCAGCTTCTCCGCTTGGATCATTGAGATCACAAGACTTCCACTTGTTGGTCGTATTCCTTGATACTCCAACATTCCTTGTTCAGTTTCGAACTTGATCCTGCCTAGATGACAGTCTAGATGTGCCTTGTGCTTCCCCAGCCAATCCATGCCAAGGATCACATCATATGACTTCACCGGACAAATGATCAGATCGGCTGGAAAGGTCAACCGATCGATCTTCACCAGTACATTCAATACCTTCCAGGAAGTTTCCATGATTTGGTCTCCCGCAGTCTTAACCAAACCATGCTCAGACTCATGTTCCTTCTGAAACATTCCAGGACCAACTAGATCCGGACTCACGAAACAGTGAGTTGCTCCCGAATCAAACAGTACATGGGTTGCCAAACCGCTCATGCTTATGGTCCCTACACATTCACCCAGAATGCAAGGTTCCATTTAACTTTTTAATTTTTATTTAAGCACATTTCGATTTTTAGAGATTTAAAACATGAGTGATAGGACTCACTAGTGATCGGCTTAGCGGATGTGCTTGGTCCCGCTTCATCCTCAGCCATCGAGTATACTCTAGGCATTATGGCTTGCCTTTTTGGTGGTGGTGGCAGACCTTCACTTGCCGGTTTCCCAGTCTGTTGCACCAACTTGGGACAATATGGCTTGATATGTCCCGCTTCACCACAATAATAGCACACCTTAGGAGTGTTCTCTCTGTTCTGACCAGTTGTCTTAGGATCCTTCTCTGGGCAGTCTTTAACCTGATGGTTAGCGCTTCCGCACCTATGACACACCCTAGATCCAGATCAACATTCGCTAAAGTGATTCTTCCTACACTTTGAGCATTGCAACTTCTTTCCTGATCCGCTAGTCTTATCGAACTTTCTCTTTTTACTTCCCGAGTTGTTCACGACCGAACCGTGCACCACAGTCACTTCCTTTCCAAGCATCTTTGCTTCTTCCACCATTCCGGATTCAAGCATCACAGCTTTATCGACCAACTGCCCAACGGATGAGTAATTTTGAACCATGCACCAGTTCCTAATCTTGATCCTTAATCCCCTCATGAATCGGCGAACTTGGACTTTCTCAAAGATAGATCTTGCATCGGGTTACCATCATATTCCTATCAAGGAAGATGATATCATGAAGACTGCATTTAGGACAAGGTATGGTCACTTCGAGTTCATGGTTATGCCGTTTGGACTAACCAATCCACCGGCTGCTTTCATGAAGTTCATGAATGGCGTGTTCAAGGACTGTTTAGATGAGTTTTTCATCATCTTCATTGATGATATTCTTGTTTATTCAAAGACTCGTGAACAGCATGAAAATCACTTAAGGGTGATGATGAATCGATTGCGGGAACACAAGCTGTATGCTAAGTTGAGCAAGTGCAGTTTCTGGCAGCGGAAAATTGGCTTTTTGGGCCATGTCGTTTCGGATAAGGGAGTATCAGTTGATCCGAAAAAGATCACAGCAATCAAGGAATTGCCGAGACCTCAGAATGCCTCGAAAATCAGAAGTTTCTTGGGCTTGGCTGGATATTACAGACGGTTCGTCAAAGGCTTTGCCAGCATGGCTCAGCCAATGACTAAACTGATTGGGAAGGATGTTCCATTCGTTTGGTCAAGCGGATGTGAAGAAAACTTCATGAAGCTTAAGGATATGCTAACTAGCACTCTTGTATTGGCATTACCGATACCAGATGAGCCATTTATGGTTTATACTGATGCATCACGGATTGGCTTGGGCTGTGTGCTCATGCAGCACGGGAAAGTGATAGCATATGCATCAAGACAGTTGAGGAAGCATGAAGGAAACTATCCAACACATGATTTGGAAATGGCAGTAGTTGTGCTTGCCTTGAAGATTTGGCGATCATATCTTTATGGTGGGAAGGTCCAAGTGTTTACGGATCACAAAAGCGTCAAGTACATTTTCACTCAGCCTGAGTTGAACCTAAGACAGAGGCGTTGGATGGAGTTGGTCGCGGATTACGACTTGGATATTGCCTACCATCCGGGAAAGGCAAATCTGGTCGCATATGCATTAAGCCGGAAAAGAGTAGCTTCGGCTGCCGAGAAAGACTTGGAAGGCTTAGTCGGAATGGTCGGATCCTTAAGGCTCTGTGCCTTAACCGCGGAAACCAAGCCGTTAGGTTTGGGTGCGGCAGATCAGGCGGATTTGTTGACAAGGGTCCGGTTGGCCCAAGAAAAAGATGAGGAGTTGGTTAAAGCTTCAACGTATGAGCATTCAGAATATCAGACTTCAACCAATGGGACCATCTTGGTGAGTGGTCGAGTGTGTGTTCCAAAGGATCAGGAGTTAAGGGATCAAATCCTAAAGGAAGCACATCAGTCTAAGTTTTCAATACATCTTGGTTCGACCAAGATGTATCGAGACCTTAAGAGGTACTACCATTGGGTTAGAATGAAGAGGGATGTAGCCAGTTGGGTTACGGGATGCCAGACCAATCAAATGGTAAAGGCTGAGCATCAAGTGCCAAGCGGATTATTGCAAAGTCTACCCATTCCTGAGTGGAAGTGGGATATGATCACCATGAACTTTGTAATCGGATTGCCTATGGTCAAAGGCAAATATGCGATATGGGTGATTGTGGATAGACTGACCAAGTCTGCCTACTTTCTAGCCATAAACCGGATGGACAACTCTGAAGTTCTGGCTGAGAGGTATGTCCAAGAAATAGTGCGGCTGCATGGTGTGCCAGCCAGCATTGTTTCGGATCGTGACTCTAAGTTCTACTCGGAATTTTGGAGATCACTTCAGAAGCGGTTTGGGAAGAAAGTACACATGAGCACAACTTATCATCCCCAAACTGATGGTCAATCCGAAAGGACCATTCAGACTTTTGAGGATTTGTTAAGGGCTTGTGTACTGGACTGGGGCGGCAAGTGGGAGAGTTATCTCCATTTGGCCGAGTTTTCTTATAACAACAGTTATCAAGCAAGCATTCAGATGTCACCTTATGAGGCGCTTTATGGAAGGCCTTGTCGAACTCCCTTGTGTTGGACACAAGTGGGGAAGCTAAGCATATATGGCCAGGACTTTCTGGAGCAGACCACAGAAAAGATCTGAGTCCTAAAGAAAAAATGAAGGAAGCCCAAGATAGGCAAAAGAGTTATGCGGATAAGCGAAGGAAAGAGCTTGAATTCGTAGTAGGTAACATGGTCTACCTCAAGACTGTCACCTATAAAGGAAAGGATCGAGCATCCAAAAATGCCAAGTTAAATCCAAGATACATGGGACCATTCAAGATTCTGGAAAGAATAGGCGTGATTGCCTATAAGCTGGATTTGCCTAAGGAAATGAACCAGTTTTATGATGTGTTCCATGTATCTCAGCTAAGGAAACAAGTCACTAATCAGGACAAGATTATGACTGAGATTCCGGTGGCCTTAAGGGAAAACCTTACTGTGGAAGGAATTCCAGTTTGGTTTGTCGGCAGAAGGACCAGAACTGAAAGGAAGAAGCGGGTTAAGTATGTTCAAGTTGTTTGGGATTGCCAAGGCGATGAGGAAACAACTTGGGAACCTGAAGAACTTATGAAGGCTAAGTTCGATGATTGTTTTAGGAAACAGAAGGTGGTTCGGACTAAGAAAGACTAAGGTAAAATCCGAGGATGAATTAAGCCTAAGTGGGGGAGAGTTGTAGCGCCCGCAAACCAAAATCCTGGCCCGGATGGCCAGTTCAGAACATGAAAGTCGAGAACAAAGAAGTTCAAACCGTAAGTTGGGAAAATTTTCAGAAAAATGCCTAAGTATATAATTAGTTCGAGAACAATGCTAAGTTTAAGCATGGTTGCTTGACTGGNAATTAATAATTAAATAGACAGTGACTCCTCAAACACATGTAATGTACCCTGGTGGCAATCCAAAAAATTGTCACTAATGTATTATAGGGGGTGAGTGTAGTTGAGCATTGGACTGGTTGGATGGGATGGACCGAATGATGCTA
>OVBE01000171.1:0-62990 GCA_900406425.1 Iberis pinnata
ATATATATATATATATATATATATATATATATATTGTGCTATTATTTTTATTTTTATTGAAAAATGTATGTGCTATTATTTTCATATATATACGTTTGATACTCCATCCTTTTAGTAAATTTAATTTAATTTACTGTAACATTTATAGCTTTCAACTGACAAATAAAAAGATAATATTTTATTATTGACTACAAAATATCTAATAATATTTAAATAAAAATAATCTTTTAGAACAAACGGACAAATCTAACACAAACGCCAAAGAAAATTGAATATTTTAATATAACAAGTAACCTAAATGGCATCTCGTAGAGAGTTATAGTGACAAAATATACAACGACATTTCAACATACAATCTAACATAGTCCAATACGGATTACATTATAACAATATATAGTACATATACGATACAAAAAAAATCACTATTAAGAAACTTATCACATCTTAAATACTCTAAGAAGTCCTGAACAAAATACTAAAAGAAACATAAGTATTTCCAGCAGACTTTCCAATAGAATTTTAAATCATTAAAAAAAAATTTAAAAATTTCCAACGGTATTCCAACAACAAATGCAATAGTCATATACTATCGCAAATATCCGACGGTTTTGATGGTCGTTGGAAATATGTGAAGAAGCAAAAAGTTGAGGGACTGATTTGCGAAGGAGTAAAAGATTCAAAAAGGAAAAAGAAGATTTGGAAATTAACTTGAAGGAAGGAAAAAGAAAAAATGGAAACTAAAAGAGAAAAGGAAGAAAGGCAATATGGAAAGAGAGAAGAGATGTGCTTAGGGTTTGAACTAAATATATAAAGAGGTGTAGAGGCGAGAAGAAGGTTAAGTCTTTGAGCCGACAATTGGAGAGAGTTTTCATTCGATTATTTTTGAGAGATGAGTTTCGAGTGTCTGTAAGGGTTAAACAGACAAAGTGTTGAGTTTAAGAGTGTTAAGAGAAAATCAAATCAGTGAAAAAGAAACAAACTCTATTTGTATTGATCTTAATAAAGGAAAAGTGTTTTAGAAGAGTTTGTTTGTTGTTCTATAGTACTTTGCATTTTCAATTGGTATCAGAGCGGGTATCTGTCAAGAAATCAAGATTTCTACTTAAACAGGTGAGATCCTGAAGATGGACAATTTACAGCAAAAAAATACAAGAAGTGTGGTATTGGACCCTGACAATTTTGGTTGGTGAATGGTGAAAATTCGTGAACACATCAAGGGTATTGATGAAGATGCCTTGACAATGGTTGAGGAAGGATGGTCTGCACCACCGATAAAAAATGAAGCAGGTGAGTTGGTTGCTAAACTAAAGGCTGAATGGACAGTCACAGAAAAAACTATGTCAAAATACAACTCAAGAGCTCTAACAGCAATATGGATTTCCTTGACCAAAGATCAATTCAAAAGAGTTCAAGGATGCACCACTGCAAAGGATGCCTGGGATACCTTACAAGCAATCTACGAAGGAACAAAAGATGTTCGTAGGACTAGAATTGACATGCTGGCATCAGACTTTGAAAATATGAGAATGGGGGAAGATGAAACAGTTGAAGAATTTAGTGGTAAAACATTTTTTCAAACATCTAACGACGGATCAATCATTTGAATCCAAAAGTTTATAAAGCATAAATCCTCCAAATCCATAACAAAATCATGAATCTAGACTCAAAAATGTAAAACCGCGAAAAACCGGATATGAGAATTCAAACGACTATTTGTTCAAAGTCCAATTATTTTTGCCAGAAAACTCGCTAGAAAAATGACAAAAAATCACATTTTTGTTAAAAACACACAAAAATTTTGAATCTTGTAAACATCAAACATCACAAAGAAAATCAAATCAAAAGAACAAATTAAGAGAAGTTTTTTTTAACCCCACTAGCAATAACAACACCAGTAACAACAGTAACAAAAGCAGTGTAAAACGGCGTCGTAGCACCAACAGCTAGATGTTTACTAAGAGTAGCAACTTTGAGTAACTGAGAACTAGATTTAAGACCATCTCCATTGGAGGATCTTGATAAGTTCTTATGTGTATTTATAGTGTATTAAAGAGAAAATATAAATATTTTAATTAAACTAATACAAGAGTCGACTCTTAGATAAAGTTTTTAAGACTACTTAAAGTCGCACACGTGTCGGCTTATGATTGGTTCGGTTGTTTTTGATTTACTTTTTGCTTAGGAGTGGGCATTTAAACTGAACCGAATAAACCCAACTGAACCATAGGTAGTGAGGTTCGGTTTATTCGGCTAGTTCGGTTCAATTCTGCACCATTTTTATTTTAGTTCGGGTTTTCGGTTCGGTTTGATGATAATTTTTTTTAACTAAATTAACCAAACCGACCAGAACCTAACATTACCGAACTTGCTAAAATTAACCGAACAACCTAAAAAAACCAAAAAAACTGAAAAAACCAAAAACTTAAACCGAAATTAGTTTTCGAACCGAAAAACCGAACTTCAAAAACGAAAAACCAAACCGAACTTCAAAAATTTATCACTTTTCAATAATTTTCAGTTAAATAATATTTTATGTTTTCAAACTTTGTATGAATTCGCTAAAAATTTACGTTTCCCTTTTGTAATATTTTTTATGTCATGTATTTATCACTTTTCAACAAATAATTATTTATGTTTTCAAAATTTTTTATTTATTAAAAACCCCTCGGGTTTTACCAATGGAAGGCAAAAACAATAAATATTTGTTGTTGTTTCTTAAGTGTATAAAGATATTAAAAAAACAATTAGAAAATTACTTAAAAAATTATGGAGAATTTCTCTAATGAAGAGATTGAAGAGGTACAAGTTTAAGGAAGATTATAGAGATGTTTTCTGTAACGTATTCTGTAAGTTAACATAATTAAGTTAAGAACCATGGTGTAATATTTTAGTACTGTATGATATTTTTAAAAATATTTTAAATGATATACAAAAATTGACATAATGAAAACTGAATGTTTTAAAATAGCTTCTTGTCTTTGAGTTATCGGAAAATTTTAATGATAGATCAATACCAAAAAAAAAAAAAAAAAATCTATAATATTTTTANGACAACATATTAGAAGAATATTTTATTATAATAAATATATTAGAAAAAATGTATTCAACTTAGATTATCTTTAACATTGTCCTGCTTGGGAAACTTGCGTGGCGACTGCATTGAACGACCAACTAGCCTACTATTAAGAGTCACAATCATGACTTTCTCTCATCTTACGACTAACATCTTCGCATGGATGGAAAAGTATAATCGATGGCCAAAACCTCCTTAAGAAACACTTAAGATGGGCCATAGGAGATGGTAAGTCGAATATGGAAAGACTCATGGCTTTCATTATCCAGCCAACTCACACCGTTCGGACCAGCACCTAAGAATCAGAAAAAAGAAGTTGTACTAAACCATAAGACACTCAATCGTTTCAGGAATACTGGAAATGCTCAAAATAAAGAACCTACCGACCTCCAACAAACATTACCTCCATCTTGCTATCAGTATGGATTATTTGGGGACTCTGGACAGCTCGCAATCAGCGAATATTCCAAAACAGATTCTTCACTCAAGAAGAGATCATTGATAAAGCGATAAAGGATTTAAAGGAATGGCAACTGATCCCGACACAAGAAAAACAAACCACTCACCATTGCCCACTGTCGAATACCAATCAGCTTATACTTTGTTGTAAAACGGACACAGCTTGGAACACTACTGTTGGATGATAAGACTTATCTATAAAGAAATAACTCTTCTTTATTAGATTTAGAAAAATCTCTCAAAACATAAACCTCTCAAATCTCATAAACTCTTATGCCACAACTCAGCATCTCCTTATATAGTTTCTGTTTTCTTATTCCTTATTAGATTACATATAGGATTAGATAACTTCTAAATATATTCTAGATAACTCCTAAAATATATTAGATAATCTCCTAAACTTATCTTATCTAAACACAAATAAAAAATATTTTTTGTTTGATCCTCAAGTTATTTTCAAGCTTATCTCATCAGCTACAACACAAACTATAGGACTTGCCTGGATCTTCTTTGGACCGACAAGTTTCTACCGCCAATTTGGGCAAATTGCAAGTAACGTAGCCTCAACATTATTAGCTGCGGGTCTAGCACTTTTAGAAGCAGTTAAAATGGCTCATCATCATGGATTGTCCTCATCGCAGCAACTTGCTTGTGCTATCAATGGATTAAATACCTTCTAAGAACTCTACAGGGTAATAGAGGACCTCAAAGCTTTATTAGACTTATTTTTAGAAGTTAATTTTACCGTTATTCCTCGACTGTATAACGAGGAAGCGAATCTTTTGACTAAAACAAATTTCTGAAAGTTTGTAACGAATTAATCTTAGTCAATTGTTTGGTGCACACAAAGAAAAAAACAAGTTTGGTTTTTATTTCCCAACTTATGGAATTAAAATTAAAATTTGATATATCGTTGTTACCAATTTTTTAGATTAACAACCAAAAATTTATGATTAGTAGACTATAAAATGGAAAATAATAATCAAGTAATTTTTTTTTGACCAGTGGTCAAAAGTTAAAACTAAACCATAATTTGGATTAGTTTGAAACTCAAATTATTAGATACAAAATTTCTTGAATATTGATATGTTTATAGATAGTGTTTGTTTGTAGAAATTAAGAAGAAGAAAAAACATTTTGAACATTTGTATTTTGATAATAAGTTTAGTAGACGTTGAAACTTTTCAGATTGATAAAAAAAAAATTAGTAAACCATCCTAAGGCAAGCATATAAACCGAAACCCGAAATCCGAACCGAAACTGAAACCGAAAAGTTCTTTTAAATAATCCGAACTATTCTTATATATTTCAATCCAAAAAACCGAATCCGAACCCAAACCAAATCGAAACCCGAGTATAACCGAAAAATTCGTATATATATATATGTAATTGTGATAGGATAGTTAGGATTTTAGGTAGAAAAAATAAGTTTTTAATAAGATAACTAGGCTATTTATGAGCTTTTGTCCAATATTTTGGATTTTTAATTCGATTAACTTGGATTTTAGCTAAGTTGTTCGGATAATTTAGATTTTTTACGGGTATTTTGGAGTTTCGGTTCCATTTCGGATCCTAATAAAAAATGAAAAAATTTGATCCGAATCCAAACCGAATTTTTATATAACCCGAACAGTTCCTATATGCTCCTAACCGAATTATCCAAAATCCGAATTATCCGAACCGAACCTGAACCGAAAATCGAACGCCCACTCCTAAACCATCCTCTAATTTTACTGTCGGTTAGACCAATTATGAATGACACATTATTGTAAATAGTTTGAAATCAAAGACAAAATTCCAAAAGTTGTCCTTATCCATCTAATTACAGCTAAAAAGTCAACTAAATTCTCAAATCTCAAAAAAAAGTTTCAATTTTTTCGCTTCAATCTCTCAAAAAGTTCTGTTTTTTTTGGGTCTAAAACGTTTCAGCGATGTCAGGATACCCACCAACGTCTCAAGGTTACAATTACAGTTACGGCGGAGGAAATCAACCACCACCACCTCAACCACCGTACTCCTCCGGTGGAAACAATCCTCCTTCTCCTTACTCTGTACCTTACAACGCACCTAAACCACCATCCTCTTCCGCTCCACCGTACGGCTCTCAAAAAACCCAATCTTCACCACCGTCTTCTTACGGTGCACCACCGTCTTCATACGGTGCACCACCGTCTTCTTACGGTGCACCACCACCATCTGCACCGTATGCTCCTCCTCAAAGTGACTATAAACCACAAAAGGAGAAGCCTTTTGGAAGTTATGGAGCTTCAGATTACGGTGGTTACGGTGCTCCTCGTCCAACACCGTCAAATCACGGAGGATATGGAGCTAATTCACCACAAGGAATGTCTGATTATGGATCTTACGGTGGTCCTCCGCCTCCACATCGTCCAGAACAATCAGGATACGGTGGTTATCCTCCACAGCCTTCTTATGGAAGTCCTTTTGCTTCTTTGATTCCATCTGGATTTGCTCCGGGAACAGATCCGAATATAGTAGGTTGTTTTCAAGCAGCAGATCAAGATGGAAGTGGATTCATTGATGATAAAGAACTTCAAGGAGCTCTTTCTTCTTATCAACAAAAATTCAGCATGAGAACTGTTCATCTTCTTATGTATCTTTTCACTAATAGCAATTCCATGAAAATTGGTAAGTTACTTTCTTAGATTTTGATCCAAAGTTGATATAGATTCATAGGGATGGGTGTTCGGTTTTCGGTTCGGGTAATTTGGATTTCGGATTATTCCGTTAGGGCATATAAGAACCGTTTGGATTATTTAAAAATTCGGTTCGGGTTCGAGTCAGTTTCTTCATTTTGTATTAGGATCGGAAATGAAACCGAAAATCCAAAATATCTGTAAAAAATTGAAATTATTCACACATCCTAGCTAAATTCCAAAGCTAAATTCCAAGTTAATCGAATCAAAAATCCGAAATATCGGACAAAAACCCATAAATATCCGAGTTACCTTACTAAAAACTTATTTTTTCTACCTTAAATCCTAACTATCCGATCACAAATATATATATAGACATATATATACCGGTTTTTCGGTTATACTTTCGGTTCAAATTCGGTTTTTGGGTTGAGATATATAGGAACCGTTCGGGTTATTTGGAAGAACAGTTCGGTTTTGGTTTCAGTTTTTTCGGTTATACTTTCGGTTCGGATTCGTTTTTGGGTTGAGATATATAGGAACCATTCGGGTTATTTGGAAGAACAGTTCGGTTTCGGTTTCAGTTTTTTCGGTTTGGTTTCCGGTTTCGGTTTATATGCCCAGTCTTAATAGATTCGATTCAAAATAAGTTGAGCAATTTAACAAAAGTTTGGACTTTGTGTGAACTACGTGCAATAGAGTAGTCAATTGGATCTTTTGATTTTACATTATTTTTAGTTATAGTTGGTACATCATTATATAATAATTCAAGTTACAATTATTTTGAATTTTATGAAATTTCTTATGTTATCATTATATAATAATAATTCAAGTTACATTTAATTTTATGAAATATTCTTATGTTTTAGGACCTAAGGAGTTTACAGCACTTTTCTACAGTCTTCAAAACTGGAGGGTAAGTTTCTAAAAGTTTCAATTTTTGATTTTTTTGTTAACATAGCAAAGATCGATTAAAGTTCACTAATGTGTATGGTTTAGTCGATTTTCGAGCGGTCTGATAAGGATAGGAGTGGAAGAATAGATGTAAACGAGTTGCGAGATGCGCTTATGAGCCTTGGATTTTCGGTTTCTCCTGTGATTTTGGATCTATTGGTTTCTAAGTTTGATAAAAGTGGTGGCATGAATAGAGCCATTGAATATGATAACTTCATCGAGTGCTGCCTCACTGTTAAGGTACATTATCATTTACTCTGTTCATTGTCTCATACAACTCATAGATAAAAGTGTACGTATAGACGTTAGGGTATTCGACTCGGTTCGGGTTTCAGTTAGTTCAGGTGTTAGGAATTTATGATCTATTCTAGTACTTTTAAAGTTCGGTTTGGTTTGGATTCAGTTCTGGTTATTCGGTTAATATACTTTTTGATATCCATTTGGATAACTTTTTTCATTTTGTTCGGGTACTCGTTTAAGTATTTTGGTTCCTATTCGGTTTTTGACCAAAAAATCCTTACTAGATATAAAAACAAAATTGTTTATAACTAATATTGTATAATTTACAAATATGTAATTATAGAATTTTTATATTTATTAAAAAAAAATATTATTTATTTTTGACGAAGATTAGTTAGTTGAGTTCGGTCCAGGTTTTAAAATTTTGGTTTGGTTTGGATTCGGTTACGGTTATTCGGGTAATATATTTTTTGATATCCATTCGCATAACTTTTTCATTTTGTTCTGGTACTCGTTTAAGTATTTTGGTTCCTATTCGGTTTCGACGAAAAATCCTTACTAAATATAAAAAACAAAAATTGTTTTTAACTAATATTGTATAATTAAAAGTATGTAATTATATTAAATAAAAAAATATTATTTAATTTTGGCGAAGTTCAATTAATTCCGTTCGGTTCCTTAAAATTTTGGTTTAAGTTTGGATTCGGTTCTGATTATTCGGTTAATAGATTGTTGTTTGATTTGCCTACCTTGAACTTCTGCAGGGATTAACAGAGAAGTTCAAGGAGAAGGACAAAGGATATTCCGGCTCGGCTACATTCACTTATGAATCATTCATGCTCACCGTCCTCCCCTTCCTCATCGCATAAGATTTCACCGGTAACTCGATTGCGCCGTTTCTTTTTATATGTATGAATGGTATTGTCAATGGAACTACAAGAAACCTTGTTTGGTTTTGGTTGCATTCCAAAGTTTTAGAAACAAAATGTGAAATGGTTTAAAGATCATCTTGTGGTATTATAAAAGATTCATACAACTCCTATTATTATGGTTGCATTCTATTACATTATTAGAAAATACATATAGAAAATTTAAAAAAAACTTACAAAAATTGCTAAGCATATAGCTCTTGCTTTATTTTAGCTTATAATCAAAACTATATATATAATAGTAAAAGAATAGTTTATTCAAATTTAGTTCTGTTGTTTATATAAATTAACCGTACGGCTATGTAGAGGTTGAGCCGGTCTTGCATTCTCCTCATAACCCTAAAAATTTAACAAAAAATGATTATGTTAAGTTCAAAATATTGTGAAGAGTATATACCTGATCGGTTTTAAACCCGATCAGAGAAAAAAAGAGTTTGTGATCTATTTTTATTTTAAAAAATTTAGTTTAAGAAACGGTTTATTTTTGTAACATTATGCAAAATAATATATTTTTATTTTAAATTGCGGCTTTTAAAATCTCAAATATATGTAATTCTTACACCACGCCGAGCATTGATTAGAGCATCGATTTGTTGCCGTGATACCGTCCCAACCTGCATCGCATTAAGATGATATTCAAGATCATAGATTCGTGATTTTTCATTAAAAAAAAAATTTAAAGATTTGAATTGTTACTTTGCTAACGATGGTCCAAATGACATCTTCTGTGCAAGGAGGAGTAGTGAGTGATCCACTATATTCATAGAATTCGGTAAGATCCCATCCGAATTCTTTCGGATGGATCTTACCAATGATAGCTTCACCATTTTGTTTTTCTGAGATCGATTTGATCTTATCCATAATCTATAAAGAATGCGGAATCATAAGTTTCGAAATTGTATCGATCGTGTAAATTTCGGTATAAGAAATTACCTTCGAGATGAAAGCATCCGGTTGACCTTCTTCGAAAAGAATTCCGATAACGGCTAAGGATCCTTTGTCACTTTGATGCACCATGTGAAATTCCATAGGGTATCTAAATACAAATTCAAATAAGCTCATATGTGTATGTACTAAAAGATAGTATCATAGTACCAATCTTTTCATCTTCTTACCTTTTTCCATTGAGGAAATGCTCCGAAGGTGCGTGCCAATGGCTTTGAATTAGTCGGTACTTGGTTTGATTGGTCACAATCGTTCCCGCGCACTTGTCCCATGTAACCTGATGCAAAATCATATCGATCTTAAGGACTAATTCGAGTAGGGGTGGTCATTCGGTTTTTCCAGTTCGGTTTAATCAGTTAATAATTTGTTGTACTGAATGAAACTGAGCATAATTTTGGTTCGATACTCGGTTTTTTCGGTTTGGTTTCCATGAACTAAACCAAAATCTTAAATATATTGCAGTCCAGATAATTCTCGGTTTATTCGATTAGTTTTAGCAAATTCGGTTAGCTTCCGTTCATGTAGATTACAAAAAAATTGTTCGGTTTATTATCGTCAAACTGAACCGAATTGAAAACCGAACAAAAATTGATAATTTCGTTTCGGCATTCGGTTTTGTCGGTTCGGTTTTCCTTGTTATTATTTTTTCCGAACTAAACCAAAATCTTAAATACATTGCAGTCCAATTAAATTTCGGTTATTTTCGATTTATTCGATTAATTTTAGCAAATCAGTTAGGTTCGGTTAATGTATATTACAATAAAATTGTTCGGTTTATTATCGCCGAATCGAACCGAATTGAAAACCGAACTAAAATTAATAATTCACTGATTAGTTTACTCTCGGTCAAGTAAACCGAATCGAATTAACCGAACATTGGTTCGATTAAAATGCCCACGTCTCAATTTTGGTAATAGAAAATGGTAAATATGTTTTTTGATGGAATAATAGTGTTTACCATAATGTCGTAACCACGGTTCTTGAGTTTAGCTTCGACTTGATTGTAATTTGTTTGAATAAGTTCTGATTTATTGTGAACCAAACGAGCTATTTTTGGGTTAAGATCGATTGGTGATTGTCTTTTTCCAGTCCCACAAGTTTTCCACTCAGGTTTAGTACTTGCCCATTTCGAAGGATCAGCTAATTCACCTTTCTTGTAATGAAACACTGTGTCTGTCTCATCTACAAATGATGAAAAACAAGTGTCAAAGAAACATACTTCTCAATGTCAAATATGTTGTTTTTGCGTAATGTTATACAGGGTCGGTTCTAAGATTTTAAAAAATTGTAAAGACCGCAATCTACAATAAGAAATAGACTTGTATAATTTTTCACAAAAATGGGCGTATTCTTAACTAAAATTTTTAAATTGAAAAAAACACTGCAAGCTTATGTTTGTTCTACTTAGGCTCAGGACCGGATCTAATGTTATAAAATGTAACAATTAATGTTTGAGAATTTACCCGCGGCTAAAAATAAAGAAAAAAGAGAAAGAAATACTAAAAAGTAGATAACGTTCTTCATTTTTTATTTTTTGTTTTTGTTTTTGTTTTTGTTTTTCTCCAAGAAAAATATTGTATTCTGCCTTTATTCCATTCAACTTGAATGTATTATATAGATTTATTTAAGGAAACAAAAATGAGAGGTTGTGTGACAAAGCTTAGTAATTCTAAGGTTGAGAATTTGCTACTGAAATGAGTTTCTATTTTAATATGTGATAAATCTAATTTTACGGTATCTTTTTATCGGTTAATGTTACATCTATTAAGAGTCCTATTATTTATTTAACTAAGTCACATGTGACAAAAAAAAACTAAGCCACATGATTTTCTTTGGAAAAACTTAATTTAGTAAAGTTCTAAAATTGTGAGGCACCAAGTTTTAGATTGTTCTTAGAACCAGTTTCTCAGTTCGCGCGATGTGCGGATTATTGTTTCGATTTTATCCTATTCACTTTTGTATATTTTATTTTTAATTTATTTTTTGCCAATTAGTTATTTTTGGTGCTTTACATTGTATATTTTTTTTCTTTGCATTTTTGTATGTTGGTTTTTAGATTTTGTTGTCAACCATAATTTTTTATTGTTCTATTAGTTTTTGCGAACTAAAACATAGAAACATATTGAAAGACAAAATAAACTTTTCAAGATACTATTAATAATAGTTAAAAGAACAATATAAAAAATTTCATAAAATAATTTGAATCCAAATTATGAGAAATATTTTTTAAGGAAAGAGTATAATGCTATTTGCAATAGAAATATAGAAACAAACAAACTTAATATGAAATTTCGAATGTATTCACATGTATTGGCTTAAGAATAAATAATAATTTATATTCTTCATTTCGCTAATTTAGTTTATTTATACGTGTTTTCTCTCTATAGGCTAAATGTTAAATCCATATACAAAAGTTAAAAACATTGAATAAAAGAAATGTTAAATAACTGATTTGGTACAAAATATGTCATGTTTTCTTTTGGTAAAAAAAACTAATATTACTGAGAAGTTATATAGGAAAAGGGATACATACCCAAAAATGACACTTCTGTTAGCTTTTTTGTGTGCAGATTGCTAGACATACTTCACAACATATTTCACAAAATATTCAACAATGGAGTTTCCATACTGAGATAAGGGAATGACATATTAGCTTTGCGGTCTAAAAGAGGACCCCTACTTATCTGATCTGGTAGCAAAACTCTTCGTCGGAAAAAAACTGTTCTTTTTCGACTAAACACACATCTGAAAACATAATAGCCACCAACGATGAGTTGGTCCAGTTCGTTTAAGCGCAGTCGTTGGTGATGTTGTGCTTCTGGATTCGATTTACGGTGGGAGAGGTCTGCTCTCCAAAAGAGAGTTATAACATGGTTTGGGCTTCGCCCTAGGGAGATGTACGGGTTTCGGCCCAGAACTCCCTGGTAAAAAAAAAAACATAATAGCCAGATTCATACATGTAATGAAAAATTTCTACAGAATAATGAGCAAATCAAAACAATAGCCTTCATATCCTTCCATAAATAAGAAATCATAATCTCATTTCCTTTCAAATCCTATATTTTCATTGTTTCTAGCGAATCAGCATTGCATTTCCTCGTTCCAATGTTAAAGACATGTAACGTACACTTAAGCTCTGTTTACTTTCAAAACTAATTTAAATAATTATGTAGCTTATTCCTTTCAAAACTTCTAGGATGTTTTTCATAGTGATTTGTATAGTAAAAGTAGTTGAAATTTATTGCATACCTCATGATCAAGCATGACGAGTTGCTATATCATGTAGATATTAGCTGTTGGATTCTTGCGTTTCGTTCTTTTTCAAGTTTTCTTGATAATAGTACCATTAAATAGCCTTGTGATCTTAGCTTTAAAGCTCGTTCAAGTGTTAGCTTCCTTTTATGATTCTTTGCTTCTTCAATATAACCATCTTGCTCTAATATGAAAATATAAAGGTATAAGTTAACAACTTAAAACTTCCATATGCTAATGAGTAAAGATTGAGAAACAACTTACAAATTGATTTTATCGTTATAGATCACAACAACATCATCATTCATAGGTTTGATTGTCATGTGACACGTATGCGTTCCTTAATTGATCTTAAAAAATCTAATATAAGGCTTGACCCTTATATAAACATAATTAAATTGTTTAATTTTGGGCCTAAATACACTCAAATACGTCTTAAGAACTTGTTTAGAAACACTAATGAACCTACTCCAAGTGTATTAATCAAAACTCCAAATGTTTCAAGAGAAGCATTGGAGATTGTTGCTACTAAAGATGTCATCTAACATCTAGATTCAATTGAAAACACACTCCCCAATTCTGCAAAATTTTATATCCAAATTCATTAGAATCAGACCAAACTCAGAAGATTATGAATATGTATTACATGAACTGTCTCGACTTGTTAAACCTGAGAAATCTCCGTTAACATGTCTTTTGCAATAGTTAGCTCGCCGAACCTATCGACTAATGGTGTCCACATCAGCAAAACGAAGAGAAGGTAAAGCTTTGGCAGTTGCACCTACCAAGGCCGGTCCTGATAAATATGAGACCTAATACAGAAAAAAAATGAAGCTTATCTAGGTCTTGGCAAAAAGAAAAGAACAGAAGCAAGAAAAAAACGGTTATCGGGTACTTTTTTCTTAACTTTTGGGTATTTTATTCTATTATCGGGAATTTTTCATTTATCGGGTACTTCTCATTTTCTCGGGTAGTCTGTAGTTTATTCTATTATCGGGTACTTTCATCTTATATTTTTAGATATTTTATTCTGGTATCAGGTACTTTTTTATTATCATGAATTTTTTGTAATTCAGATCTAAAATACCCGGAAACGAAAATTACATGTAATTTCTGATTCCTCTAACATAGAACCGAACCGATTAAAATCAACCTAAACCGATTAAGAACCAATTGAAATCAACTTGGCGAAATACACAAGAGTTACACAAAAAACAACCTAAAGAAAGAAAAGAACAAAAAAAAATCAACCTAAAAACATGAGGCCAATCCTTATGTTTTATAAGTGCTGGTTCAAGGCCGGGCCTGGCACCTACATAACCATCACCAAAATCATTAGGTAAAAGCTTCATCCTTTATTCGTTAATGTATCAAACAAATACAATGAATCTGTACAAAAAATTTAAAAACAAGTTCATAGGATGATACGTGAAAATCTCTATCAACAGCATGAGCAGATTCAAGCAATTTCCTAGAAGGTTTCTATTATTTCTTCTTCTGCTAACATTTTGTTTGGAAGCTTTCTTGAGAATAAGAAGACAGAAAGGCATATAGAGTTTATATTGAAACGTTGTAGGTAGATGACTTACAACATCTCCATTAGAGAGTATCTTAAAGAGGAGTTCTCAATATAAGTATATGTGTAAGTATATAAAAGTATTATTATTTAATTATGGATATCTCAAAATGATGAGAAACCCACTCCAAAATATCTCAAATGAGATACTTTGAGATACTTAAGAGTGAGTTTCTCATCATTTTGAGATACCCATAATTACTTATGCATATATGTATATTGAAAACCTCTACTTGAGATACTTCCAATGGAGATGCTCTTACGTTTTCTTTACTATAGATGATTATGTGGCATCTTTTAATTGGTAGACTTGTAGACCAATTTTAGATGATGTGGATAGCCTATAAAGGCATATAGAATTTGTTCCTTTTAAATTGTGTAGATTTAAAATCATATTTTCACAGGGTTAGGGTGAAACTGTCAGAAGCTGTAGAAGAAGTCTTATGAGTGCAAGAAGCTGTAGAAAAAGTCTTTCGCTGCTGTATTCGGAATTTGAAGCACTTGTGTGGGCAATAAAGATGATTCTTTCTCGTAGTCTCCACTGTCACACTTTCGAGACTGATAATTCGACATTATTGAAAATGCTACATGTCCTTCAAGATTGCCCGGTTTTTACTACTTTGTTCGAAGAGTTTTTGGATGATTTATGGACTTTATAATTTATCACATCCCGAGCATGGTGAATGGACTTGCAGATCGTCTCACACGTTCGGCAAAACTACTTCTTTTCTTATACTCATATGTAGATATTGTTCATCTACATTGGGCAACCAATATATGAGTCTAGTATTTTATTCAAATGGTAAAAAAAAAATAGTGTAGATGTATTTATTAACTTTTTTTTTTTGTTTGTCACCCAACTTAGGTTTTAAACTACGAAATGGGCTTAAGATATAGACACAATATAATCGAGTACAAGCTAAGGCCCATTCTAAACCCATGCCCTCACAAATATTGCTGAACACAAAGTTTCAAAATAAATATATAAATCGTATCTGATCATATCGTTTCTTTTCGTTTTAGGGTTTCTCAGTATTGTTAAATTTTCAGTCTCAAGTTTACACACAAAAAATTATTGTATTAAACCCCAAAAAAATATAAATATTCTCAAAAAATTGTCTTTGATCGGATTCTTATCTTCTCAAGATTGACTCTAAAAGATTTACTCAGCTTCGTAAGAATACGAAGAAGAAACCTAATCTTTAAACCTAATCTAATTTTTTAATTTTAGATTGTAGCCTTTAAAATCTCAGGACCGGTCAAGGGTCTCACATACGTGGGGATTGATTGTTTTCATTAAAGTTTAGATCTTTTTTCGATTTAGGGTTTCTGTTATTGTTGAAATCGATTTCTCAATACTTTTTTTCTTATGAATATAGGTTTCTACAATATGCAAAAGTTTGATCTTGTTAGAGAGAATCTATACTTAGGAGATATATGTGCAGCTACTGAAATTCTCAAGAATGGTAGTTGTAAAATCTCACATGTTCTTACAGTTTTACATTGTCCTTCAATATCTACTTTTGAAGAATGGCAAAATGTGAAACTTGACTCAAAAGTAATCAAACAAGTCTATGTTGGTGATGATAATGATGATGACAATGAGTATGGAGCTAAGAGTTCTTTAGCATTAGGGAATCTTTTGTATTCTCTTGAAGATATAGGGAAAGATTTTGAGATTAAAAGAATGAGTGTGTTTGCTCATGATGAATCTTGGGAGAATCTACTTGATCTTTTTGATCTTTGTTTAGATTTTATTGATAATGGTCGTAAAGAGAAAGGTGTTTTAGTTCATTGTTTTGCAGGACAATCTCGAAGGTGAATATAATTCTTTTTAACTTTTTTGAATGTGTTTGGACTAGAAAGTGGCCTGTTCGTTTGCCAGTCGCTAGCCTGTTCGTTTGCCAGTCGCTAGCGGAAGCGATTAGCTGACTGTTATCAGAGCGCTAGTTATGTTCGTTTGTCAGTCGCTAGCGTCAATGATTAGCAGTCGTTGTATCTATTTTGAAACGTTAGAAAATTTGGGGCTAAAATTTTTAATCGCTGGTCGCAACGAATAATTAGTCCGTTATAACAAACGAACACAATTTTAATTGCTTCCGCTAGCGACGGGCAGAGTCAGTCTTTTTATTATTATTAATTTGTTGTGTTTTTTTATTATTTTTACAGTGCTTCTATTGTCATTGCTTATCTAATGAGATCAGAAAAGTTGTCTTGTGAAGGTATGTGTTATTAATATTGATTTAAGAAATTTGAGTAAATTTTTATGCCTCGAATCAATCTGGTTAACAATTTTAAACTATTGTTTTTTCTTTTTCTTATAAAGATTTAAACTGTTGTTTCATGTGCATATTCATTACTATAATCTCTCATGTAGTCAATTTACTTTGTATAATTACGTTGGTTTTCTACTTATCTTCTCGAGTAGGATGGGCATTCGGTTTTCTCGGTTTCGGTTTTTGTTTGGACGAATTTAACCGAACAAAATTTTGGTTCGGTTTGGCTCGGTTTTTCGTTTCTGAAGTTCGGTTTTTTGGGTTCAGAAATCTTAATTTTCGGATAAATTTCGGTTTTTTCGGTTTATTTTCGGGTTATTCGGTTAATTTCAGTTTGTTTGGTTAATTTTAGCAAGTTATATAGGTCAGTTCGCTTCAGGTCGGTCCGGTTTGGTTAATTAGTAAAAAATAAAATTATTGTCAAACTGAACCGAAAACCGAACTAAAATATATATAAAAATCTTCGAATTCAATTCAGTTTGTTCGGTTTGGTTTAAATGCACATCCCTATTCTCGAGTATGTTATATGTATAACTTAATTTGGTGTATTATTTTGATTTAACAGATGCTTTAGCATCATTAAGGCAAAGAGCTAATGCTAGTCCTAATCCTGGTTTCTTAAAACAGGTAAAGTCTACTTAATTAGTCTAACTAAAGCTTTTTAAATAATATACACAAATCAATATTTTTTATATTAATTAATCATAATTATAATAATCATTTTAATCACATGTTGCAGTTAGATTTGTTTGGTAAGATGAACTTCAAAGTCGACCGTTCAAGCCCTATTTACAAACAATTTCGTCTAAAAGCATTAGGTTTTGAATTCATCATTCACATAAATCAATTCGATTTTTCCATTTTTTACTAATTAATCACATTCAAATTGTTTTGTTTTCTTATTAGGTTATTTATATTACAAAAATAAGAAATTTGATAAACTAAAGTTTAGAGCTGATCCAGAGATGTCCAATAATGAATGTAGTGGTACTACTAAGTATGAATGCAAGAAATGCAAAAGAGTTGTGTTGTTACAAGATCATGTAATAGATCATATAGCAGGTGAAGCTGATGTAGAGTTTGATGTTATGTTTGAAAATATGAAAGGAGATTATGATAACAATAAGAACACTAGTGATGGAGATAAACAATGTACTTCTATATTCGTAGAGCCAATGAGTTGGATGCATGCAGGTACTATTTACTTCATCTGTTTCGTTTTAACCGTTATTTTAAATTTTCTTAAAAAAATAAAATAAAATAAAATAAATGCGTTTGATTTTTCTAACCAATAAAATAATTGCAATATTTTTTTTATTGGTTGGTTTAAAATTTTAATTGATATTTTTATGAAATTTTTTAATTTGTGTGAAAAATAGGGGCGGGCATTTAGTGTATTCGGTTTTTATTTTTTTGGCCGAATTGAACCGAACTAAAGTTTGGTTCGGTATTCGGTTTGTGCGGTTCGGTTTCTCATTTTTGAAGTTCAGTATATTCAGTTTGAAAATCTTAATTTCAGTTAAATTTTTCAAATTTTTGGTTTTTTCCGGTTTTTCAGTTTCTTTTAGCAAGTTCGGTTCGGTTTGTATCAGTTCGATTAATTTGGAAAAAAATAAATTGTCGCCGAACCGAATCGAAAACGAACTAAAATAAAAAAATATGCCAAATTGAACCAAACTAACTGAACTAAACTAATTTCGATTCAGTTTAGTTTATTCGGTTCGGTTTAAATGTCCACCCCTAGTGAAAAGTCCTTTCGAAACAAATAAAGTATTTCATATCTTTGTTGGTTTCTTTTATTGGTTTAGTCTCTAATATCCAATCTTTGTATATGTCAGTGGAAGATAATGTGTCGGAAGGGAAGTTAATGTGTCCAAAATGTAAAGCTAAGCTTGGAAGCTTTAATTGGTCGGGAAGTTATTGTAGCTGTGGAACAAAGATTGTTCCTGCGTTTCAACTTCAAATGAGTCGTGTCGATGTTATTACAGTAATGGATAAGGCAAAGAAGAAGAATAAACATGTCAAGAAAAAAAACTAGGTTTTGAAATTTTTGGTGATGACTTGATGTAGAAGAAAAAGGGTTAGAAAGAAGAAAAAAATTTATTTTTTTTGTCCCATTAATATTTATACCACAACTAACCGACTCAATAGTTTAAACTCTATAAATAAAAAAAATGCATTCGTTATGCGAGTCGTCAAATTCAAATTCTGGTCTGGTAACAAGACAACAACAGTGACACTATTGGCGGAGGTACTAAGAGTTTGACATGGGCACTTGCCCCCCCCCCCCCAATATGTACATAGTTGTTTAGTGATTTTTGATTATGCCCTAGCTGAAATATCATTATATTTGTATAATTTGATACATTTTTACATTTGCCCCGGATAAAAATAATTTTTGATTCCGCCACTAGATGACAGAACCACTAGACCACTTGATTATTGTTAAAAAAAACACTTGCAAATGTTTTTTCTGTATCGAATCAATAATTTATCAATCATATAATATCGAGTTTGGATTTTAATATTTTTTAAATAAAATCTCCATTAAGAACAAGAATTTTCTTTTCTCAGTTTTTTGCTAGCTAGTCGTCCAAGAAATCTCAATGTGAATAATACCGTTTCTTGAATTGATAAGATGATATTTCTGATTGATCCTTCCATTATCAACAACATCTCCAAGATTTATATCTACATGTCCAAGTTCCTCCTAAAATTGAAAAGAATCAAACAAAGACCTAAGTAAGTACTTAAACAAGCTTGGTTCAATGCATACGATTCTTTACCTTGGAACGAAAGTTAAAGCCAGTTCCTTTACTCATAACCTCAACACGTATACTTTCTTTCAATGGAGGTTCCTCTAGTGTAAATTGAAATTCTTCGTTCCATTGTGGGTCTCTTGTTTTCTTCAACATCTAATCAAGAAAATGTATTCAACATATAGTTGAGTAAGGGTGGCATTCAGGTTTCGGTTCGGGTTCAGTTATGGTCATTCGGGTTTTTCGGGTCCGACTACATAGGATCCAAATAGGAACCGAGTAGATTTCAGTTTGGGTCGGGTTTTGTTTTTTACCAAAATATGATATGGAATCGAATTTTTTTTTTCCAGGTTTTTCGTGTAACTTGGATTATTTATCTTGTATTTTGGATTTACGGTTTGTATTTTTCGAGTAACATGGATATTTCGGGTATTTGGGTCCAAAACACAACTAAAATCCGAATTACCCAGACCAAAAAACCCGAAATACAACCAAAAACTCCAATTACCCGATAAAAATTACATATATATAAATACATTCGGGTTTTGGGTACCCATTCGGATTTCAGTTCGGGTATAGATTGGTTCGGGTGCTCATAGTAAAAAATTATAAAACCCATTGGGTTATTTATAAATTCGGTTCGGTTTCGGTTCATTCCAGTTCGAGCTTCAGGTAAAGTGCCCAGCCTAAGCTGAGTATCACTATGACCCAAATAATTTTTTCTTTTTATGTTTAAGTGTTTTACCTTTGTTTTCTTCTTTTCTCCTTTGAAGAGAACAATAGCATAAGGGTTTGTATGTTTCTTCTTGCCTTCTACATCTTTAGCTGATTGTATTGTAACAGAGAGTAAACCAGCATGGCTTAGAAACTCATCATCTTCTAATGATTTATCATCATTACAGCTTTCTTTTCTTGAGTACTCATCTTGATTTTCATTTCTACTCTTAAGACTTTCTTCTCTAAATGGCACATACCTTAAATCCAACTCTAATCTTCCTCTCTGTTTTTTGTTATTAGTTTCCATAACAACATTTGAGTTCTTGATTAGATCTAGCTTAAACCCTTTCTTCTCTCCTGGGTTAATCTTTTGTAAAGGAATCATTTGCATTCCTAATCTGTCATGTCCACCAACCTAAAGAGATTAAAGAGAGAAAGCTTTTAGTGAGGATTTACCTAGAAATGTTGAAATGAATATGGTGAAGACCTTGTCCCAGTCAAAGACTTCTAGTTGAAGAACTTGTGATTTTGGGTCTTTTACAATAAGTTTGAAGTGTTCGTTCCATTCTGGGTTTAAGTTTCTTTTCTTTATTGTTGTTTTCTTTGCTGGAAGCTTTTCTCCTGTTAAGCTAAGCTTAACATAAGGGTCTGATGTTCCTAGTAGATCTTTCTTGAGGAGATTTGAAGCTCGAATAATGTTCACATGTAATAATCCTACAGGCTTCTGTATAGATCTGCATCAGAAAATAAACTTATTATACATCAGAGGGAAGGATCTTCTGACTTGTAGATAGTAGATATGATCTAGGGGTGAGCGTTAGGATATTCGGTTTGGTTTTTTCGGGTTTCGGGTAGTTCAGATATAGGAATCTAGGATCCATTCGGATATTTTTAAAGTTCGGTTTGGGTCCGGTTCCGGTTATTTGGATAATAGATTTTGATTTTCTTTCGGCTAGTTATTTCATAATGTTTGGGTATCCATTCAGGTATCTCGGTTTCTATTTGATATTTGACCAAAAAATCTTTAATAAAAATAAAAGTTATTTTTAATTAATATTGTGTAATATAAATATAAGTAATTATATTATGTCAATATCTAATAAAAAATATTATTTATTTATTTTGAATATCTGTTAGTTCAGGTAGTTCGGTTCGGTTCGGGTTCGGTTATTTGGATAATAGATTTTGATATCCATTTGGCTAATTTTATAACTCGGTTCGGGTTCGGAACTGGCGGTTCGGTTCTTCGGGTTTCGGTTATTTTGTCCACCCTTCTGATCACTTAAAAAGTTAATAAACCTTGAGACAACACTTACGTTGAAGCATCAAGAATAGGTATCTCAAGCACTTGTGGCCAATGGTACATACTTGAAACTTGCTTTTTAATAGTTTCCTGCAAAACTCATAAAATAACTACAAGTTTCAATTAAAGTAAACATCACATTAGAACAAATAAACATCAATAATACAACTCCTACCCAAGTAGGATCATCAATGCAGCACCTGAACATATCTGTAGAGACCCGGTATTGACATTAGATCCCCACCAAGCACTTTCAATCCAAAATCAACATATGGCTGCAAAAAGAATCACAATGGTTAATTTCCCACACTAATGGTTTATATAGCAGACAACTTTGAAATCTATTCTGTGAAATGTAGCTTACCTTTTCCATTAATGAAACTACAACCATTCCGAAACAAGGGAAGGTTGGTAGAAGTGGCTTCAGAGCTACACGCATTGTAGCAAAAAATTGGAAATCTACAAGCTGCAGAGGTAAATATTTACATAATTAGCAATCAAGATGCTAAAACTTCATGTTTATGGAACTAAGAGTGGCTAAGTTCTTCATTGCTTGTGTTACCTGAACTCTAATTTTCATAGATAGCACCTTTAGTACCAATACAATATTGGGATTCCCTGCCCACTTGATTGATGGTTCAAACAGAAGTTCCTTCTCGTTCGTCTCATAGACCTTAACACCTGCAGTAGATTAAGCACAATGCCATTCACCATTAGTAAATCAAACACAACGGTAAGAAGTTTCAAGAGAAGTTAAATGGGACTAGGATTTGCCGTGAATTGCAGGTGGAAGCTGTCCCAAGCTCAAATTTTCGAACTCTATAGATTCTATACCGTAAGTCCCAATATAATCTGCAAATATAGGTTGTGCAGAACTCTGAATAATCTCGCAAATAGCCTATATATACAAGAGAAGAAAACTCAAGCTTAAAACAGTAGCTACATTGAATATAAGCTTATCAGAGTAAGAACTATAAAAAAACCTTATTGAGGTGAGGCCACATGTATGAGAGAAATCTGTTAAACCAATCCACCTAAAATGTAAGCAAAAAAAAGCGTAATTAGTCAAGTAATCAAGCTTAAAATGCTAAAATCTGACAACAAAATCCAAGAAAATGTGACTTACTCTTTCATAATCAGGATTCTTCATCCATAATGGAATATCTGGTAAAAGATCAAGAAGAACACTGATACTAGTATCAACTAGTGGCCTTGCATGTGGATACTGAAATGTAAAAACATCATCAAAATCCTCACAAGTTCATAAACATCAAAATTTCCAAAATCGACAAGCCTAGATTCAAAATCTAAACATAAATAACCTCTCAGATTCATCATCCCTGTAAACAAATAGCTTAATCAACCACATCAAACACTAAGATCGATGACAAAATCATAGATGTTAAAATCAAACACTAATACTAGTATCAACTTATGGCCTTGCTTGCATGTGGATACTGTAATGTAAAAACATAATCAAAATCCTCAAAAGTTCATAAACATCAAAAAATTTCAAAATCGACAAGCCTAAATTCAAAATCTAAATGCAAATAACCTCTCAGATTCATCATCCTTGTAAACAAATAGATTAATCAACCACATCAAACACTAAGATCGATGACAGAATCATATATGATAAAATCAAACACTGATACTAGTATCAACTAATGACCTTGCATGTGGATACTGAAATGTAAAAACATCATCAAAATCCTCAAAACTTCATAAACATAAAAAAAATTCAAAATCGACAAGCCTAAATTCAAAATCTAAATGCAAATAACCTCTCAGATTCATCATTCATGTAAACAAAAAGCTTAATCAACCACATCAAACACTAAGATCGATGACAGAATCATAGATGATAAAATCAAACACTAATACTAGTATCAACTAATGACCTTGCATGTGGATACTGTAATGTAAAAACATCATCAAAATCCTCAACAGTTCATAAACATCAAAATCAACAAGCCTAAATTCAAAATCTAAATGCAAATAACCTCTCAAACACTAAGATCGATGACGGAATCATAGATGATAAAATCAAACACTGATACTAGTATCAACTAATGGCATTGCATGTGGATACTGAAATGTAAAAACATCATCAAAATCCTCAAAAAGTTCATAAACATATAATTTTCAAAATCGACATGCCTAAATTCAAAATCTAAATGCAAACAACCTCTCAGATTCATCATCCTTGTAAACAAAATAGCTTAATCAACCATTAAACACTAAGATCGACGACGAAATCATAAAGCTACGTTCGTAGATAACGAAATCAACAAAAAAAAGTACCGTGTACGAGATTCAGCTTACCTCTTCATGAGTAGGCTTAGAGTAAATCAAAAAGAAGAATCCAAGGATGAATCCAATAGGGATTCCGATTGCAAATCCGAAGATCCCTAACACACTCGTGAAGAAACTCATTTTTTTTTTCGATGAAACCAAAAATTAGAAGAGAGCACAAAAAAATAAATTTATATATATATGGAGAAGAAGAAGAAGGAATCGGGTCCAAAACGGTAACGACGAACAACGTTCTGATTCTTCAACCGCCAAATTTTGTTGTGACGAAAGTTTTTTTTTGCGATTTGTTTATTAATTAATTTATTGATTTTTTCTGTTTAAAGGTTCAATGAAGAAATTAGAGGTGGGCGTTCGGATATCCGTTCGGATTCAGATCGGATTTTTTGGATTTTCGAGGTTTTTGGTAAGGAGGTTTATAACCCATTCGGGTATTTTATAGTTTCGGTTTGGGTTTGAGTATTTTAACTTTGGGTTCGGATTGGGTTCGGATATCGAAATTATTTTACTAAAAAAAAACCCGAACCAAACCGACCTAAATTTTTTATGATTTAATCAACTTAAATTTTAATTAGTGTTAATTATGTTTGATAATTAATTTAAATATAACTTTTTATCTTATTTATTCTATAAAAATTAAATTATTGTACAAAATTATACAAGATTTTTCTTATACTAATTCAATTTAATTATAAAATTTAGTGCATAAATAAATATATATAAAACCAAAAAACTCATTACTCCACTCCACTAAATTACACAATTTAACATTTAAAATTTATTTTTCTTGAATATGTTATCATATACATATATAATAACACTTATACATAACTATATATTTAATATAATAAACATAAGTTCGGGTTTTGGATAGTATCTGTTCGAGTTCGGATATCCAAACTCATAAAAAACAAAATCCGTTCGGATATTTTTTTAATTTCGATTCGGTTTTGGTTCGGATATATTTTTTCGGGTTCGGTTTCGAGTTTCGAATTTTTTTGCTCACCCTTAGAAGAAAATAATCACGAGATGTTGTCGTAATTATGTAGTCTACGTGGAGATTATTGATTGGTTTATATTTTGATTGTTTGTTTGTTTGCCTAAATGTAATTTTTGGGGGGTTTTTGAGATTTCTTGGAAATAAAGAAGATGACTTATTATAGTCTTTACGTAATGGTCCTACCAATATAAATTTGTTGGACTACTATTGGATAAATTAATACGATTTGATTGGCTAATAGTGATGGTTTTGAATAAAAATATATATACATTTATTATGTCCTTACGAAAAGTATGGATAATTATTTTAAAATGTATGAGTCCTTATCGTTTCATTCCAAAATATATTTTAAGTTTTTTGAACAAATATTAAAATAAATTATTTGTTAGTTTTTTTAAGTTAAAGCTAGAGTTGATCCTGAGATTATAAAAGTCGCAAAATAAAATAAAAAATATGAACGGTTCTTAAAATAAAATTTTGAAAATTGATCGATTTTTAAAGTAAAATTTTGAAAAAATAAAATAGACCACAAACTCATGTTTACTCTGTTTGATTTCAAGACCGGCCATGATTAAATTAATCTGCAATGAGAAAATGCACTTAGAATAAAACAAGTTTTACAATCCTCTCAAATTATGTAAATGAGTAGTATTAAATTTGAATCTCGAACATTATTGATATCAAATCTCGAAATAGTATTATCTAATATGGTATACATTATTGATATCAAATCTTGAAATATAATCATATTTTTATTATTATTATCTTGAAATAGTATTATCTAACATAAGAGCATAATCAACGCCAAGTGGGCTCTAAACTTTTTTTTTCCATTTAAAAAAAAAAAAAAAAATTTATATTCAACCAATCGTGGGGGGCCACGTGTCAGTGGGGCCCACGATTTTTTTAAAAACGGATCCAGGGGAAGAGACAGAAGGGGTGGGTTTTAATTTTTCTGGTGGGACCCACCCCTAAGAACCCACCTTAGATCCTGCGTTGATCATGCTCTAACGTCTCTTACCATATCTACCTATTTTATTATGGTCACGCAATTAATATTTTGTTTTATTCTATATCTTTTTGTACTTTCAAGTTCAACAATCAACATCATCATCATTCTGATTTTTTTATTTATCACTATGTACCAAAATGGATCGGCACAGTAACCCGAATTCCATAAATAAGAAAAAATGCACTTGTTACGAATGGTCAGATTCGATCTCTAGTCAATAACTAGCAACAGAAACAACACACCACTAGGTCATTTATTCTTTATTGATCATTATTATTATTATTATTTTATTTATTTTTTATTTTTTGTAAACATCACTGTTTATTGTTGTTGTCAGCGACAATAAATTTCTACTAGTTGTATATTGCGAGGTTTATTGAAACCTGTTTGGCTGTTTCGTTTTCTGAAGATTTAACATCGAATTTTTAAGATAATTTTGCCAAAAATACCAACTTGTATAAGGTGACAAAATTATGTAGAAATGGGCCAAAGAGAGCTTTGGGTTTCAATGAGTTTATTTAAAATAGGCCAGCTTGGAGACCACCAAAAATGTTATCTGACAAAAGAAAAATGTCTGAACTGGATTTGAAGAGGCCACTAGATACGATCCAACATTTCCACATTTTTCTTTTTCTTTTGACGGTTTGATTTTTGATAACAATGAGTGAATATCTAAAATATTAGATCATATTAAATGATCTTCACTCAAGAATAAGTAACCAAATTTGAACTCTCATCTTTAATTTCTTTTTTGTTTACGACAAATATTTTATTACTTATAAAATATCATTGTTTACAAACTGATATAAAAGTTCTTTTCGTTTGTTAGTCGCTAGCGGCAGCGATTAGCTGCAGCTGTTATCAGTCGCTGGTTATGTTTGTTTGTCAGTCGCTAGCAACAGTGATTAGCAGTCACTGATTCTATTTTAGAATGCTAACAAATTTGGCGGCTAAAATTTTTAATCGCTGGTCGCAACGATTAATCGCCGCGATTAGTCGTTAGACCAGTGACTGACAAACGAACACAATTTTAATCGTTGCCGCTAGCAACTGGCAAACAAACATGGTAAAAAAAAACATGAATGTCAGATTACATAAGCCTCATCATTATGCATGTGTAGCTAAGTAATTTGCACAACTGTTTGATTCCCATCTAATAAACCGAAAAAGTATGCTGTTAAAAGACATCTTACAAGCATGAATGGTGCGAAGATAATGTCTAAGCCGAAGATGGTCACTATTTGATGTCAACAAACCAAGTATAACTTTGTTATCACCTTCAAACACAACGTTCTGATAGCCTAGCTGGTGAAAACACTGTATAACCTAAATAAGCGCAAATAGTTTAGCTTTTTTCACTGTCAAACGACCAACATATCGTTGTTGACCATAATTTTTTTTTAATATGCGTGATCTATCCATTTTAATCTATATTTTTTTATGTAGAAAATATATAAAAAATCGCACACGTTTCTTAGGATCATTCTGTAGCAGAAAGATAAATAAAACTGTTTCAACTTTTAAAGTATCAAAGAAATAATTACAAAATATGATTGTGTAATTGATATTTGGATATGAACAAACACTAATGTGAGATGTTTATTACGTACACGTGAGTTCATCATTAACCCAAATTCATATCTTTTTATATTTGTACATTCCTCCATGATACATACTCTAAAATACTCCCTCCATAATAAGTGTCATTTTAATATTAAATATTTTAATAAAAAATTACAATATATTTTTATTGGTTAATTTATAATATTTAATATTAATTATATGAAAATAAAAAATTATAATTTGTATGACAATTATCATGAAATAAAAATAATAATGTTTAATCAGTATCTTATATTTATATATATATATTTAGGGATATTCTCAAAAATACAACCAAAAACTAGATTTATTTCAAAAATATCACACACTTCCAAAAGTTCCAAAAATACTACATTTATAGCCAAAAGTACCATGAAAATATTTTTTTTTCCAAAAATACCACAAAATTTAAAATATCTTTAAAATTTAAATCTTAAAACTCCAAAACCAAACCCTACCCCATTCAAAACTAAAACCTAAACTTTATTTAGTGAACTCAAACCCAAAATTTTAAATGCTAAATCCTTAAAATTCACTTTTTATGTTTGTGGTATTTTTTGGAACATTTGAAAGTGCGATATTTTTGAAACTTTTAGGAGTGTGTAGTAGTTTTGGAATTTGAACTTCTTCTGATGATGTTTATTTTATTCGGTGTCAAAAACATAAGTTATTTTGCATTATTAAATAACACATGTAATTACTTGTCATTGATATTTTTTTTTGTCACCTATTGATAACATTATAAACTAATTTTTATATAATTTTTTTTTTCAACTAAACCATTTCCTATGTCAGCGACGACTAATAAATGTCAATTTTATACAATTCAATTCTATTTTGGAAGCAGCATGGAAAATAAATCCAACCGTCCATCCAAAATAGAACACGTGGACAAATCTTAACGGTTTATTGAAATTAGCGGGGTTTTAGATAACCGTCTCCGACTACGGTGTGAAACGGCGTTAAAAATAAAATCTGCCGCCTTTACTTATTCAACGGCCACGATTATCTCTCTCTCATCATCATCATCAAATCAAAAACAAACAAACCCATCTTCAAAGGTTTTCTTCTTCTCTTCTCTCAACGTTTCTTCGATCTCCAGATTCTTTAAGGTAAGTGGGTTTTCCAAAGTTTCCAACTTTCTTTTTTGTTTCTCCTCTTGAAAAATGCTAATAGAAAGTAACCTAAATCGATTGAATTGTTAACGAATCTTGTTGAATCTGTATCTTTAGCTTATTGGGTTTGATGATTTATCAATCGAAATGCCTTATTTTGCAGGAATCTTAATCTAACACGCAAACAAAACTCAATTTTAGGGTTATAAAGTTTGAGACTTTTTTTTTAGGTTTAAAATCAATCAATGGGTTATGAGCTTGATCCAGATGTTATTAAATGGGGTTTAAATGATCTTGAAGTTTGTACAATTACAAATGCTGGTTCTTGTAATAGTATAACAAGATTTGAAACAGATTCTGTTACTCAAGGATATGTTAAAGAAGGTTATAATCAAACAACATTAACTGGTTATGTTGAAGATGATGCTGTTATAGCTCAGTTTTATCAAGAGGAATTATCTAGAGTTGCTCAAGCTGAAGCATTAGGGTTTAATAATCCGAATCGAGATTCAATTGTTGCACAAGATTGGTCTCAAACTCATCAAAGTGAGATGGAAGATAAGAATAATGATGATGATGATTCAGTATGTTCAGTAGAAATAGAAGAAGAATCTTGGTCATTAGATTCAGAAGTTGGGAAACGATTGAATCAAATGATACCTGTTGCTGTAAGTATACATTTTCCTTTGTGAATTGGTTTATTAATCAAACTCATAAGAAGGCTAAAAAGTTTTGATTTTGCATTGTATGTTGCAGCATGTGCCGAAAATCAATGGTGAATTACCTTCAGAAGATGAGCAAATATCTGATCATCAACGGTTATTTCAGAGGTATGTAAGGGGTGGGCGTTCGGTTATTCGGTTTCGGTTCTGGTTCTTTTGGTTCCTTCAGTGTAGGATCCATATAGTAACCATTAGAAAATTGGTTCGGTTCTAGGTCGGTTCGGTTTGGATCTAAAATTTTAGAACCATTGAGCCGATATCTTAATGGTTTCGGTTCGATTCAGATATTTTACCCAAAAATAACCGAAAGAACCGAAAATATTCAAAATATTTGAAATCAAAAATATCCAAAAAGAACCAAAAATACCCGAAAGAACAAAAAATCCCAAAATATCCGAGACCGAAAATACCCAAAAGAACCAAAAGTACCTAAAAACACGAAAATACCAAAGAATAACCGAAAATACCCAAAAATTGGTAAGAGAGACATATATTCATGGTTCTTGGTATAAACATTTACCTTATATTTTGGGCTCCTATTAGTTTTTTCGGTTCGATATTCATGGTTCTTGATAAGAGGAACCATTTGGATAATTTAAAAGGAACCGTATCCGAACCGAACATGATTTTTCGGTTCAGTTCGGTTCTTCGGTTCCGGGTAAATATGCAAATACAAGTTAATGTCTATATATGATTGCTTATAACCATTGTTTGTAACTTTTTCAATCACATTACAGATTACAACTTTATGGCTTAGTGGAGAACAAGATTCAAGGAGATGGAAATTGCCAGGTTAATCTTTATTCTCTTGTCCCTTTGTTTCTAATTTAGTGGCTATGTCTCTTAATGGTTTAAAATCTTCTTTTTCGCAGTTTCGATCTTTATCAGACCAACTTTACAGATCTCCAGATCATCATAATGTTGTAAGAGAACAAGTTGTTAATCAGCTTGTGTATAATAGAGAGATGTATGAAGGTTATGTTCCAATGGCATATGAAGATTATCTTAAAACAATGAAACGGTAACGTATTATTGAAGTTTCAAGTTCATGGCTTTTAAGGTTTATTGTTTTTATTAAACAGTGAATGTTTTTTTTGGGAAACATAGGAATGGAGAATGGGGTGATCATGTTACTCTTCAAGCAGCTGCAGATTGGGTACTTTACAAATCACTTTACTTACTGTTTTCTAGTGCCGGCTCACAAATATTAGTAGGGGTGGACGTTTAAACCGAACCGAATAAACCGATATGAACCGTATTTAGTTAGGTTTGTTCGATTCGGTTTATTCGGTTAGTTCGTTTCAGTTCGGTACAATTTTTATTTTAGTTTGGTTTTCGGTTCGGTTTATTCGGTTAGTTCGTTTCAATTCGGCATAATTTTTATTTTAGTTTGGTTTTCGGTTCGGTTCGGTTCGAGGACAATTTTTTTACTAAATTAACCGAACTGATCTGAACCGAACTTACTAAAATTAACCGAACAAACCGAAAATTTAACCGAAAAAACTGAATGCCCACCCCTAAATATTAGGGACGCTGGAAAAAAATAAAATTCGGACCCCTTAAATTTAATTTATTAAAATAACTAATAAATAAACAAATCAAATTTATTTATTAGATTTTTATTGTAATTTTTTTTATAAATATATATAAAATACAAATAACTATTATTATTGTCACTTTTAAATCACTATTTAAAATAAAAAAATAGTCTCTAAAATTATCCTTTCAGAGAAAGGACAGGGGCGATCGCCTCTAGTGTCCCTCCACTAAGCCGCCTCTGCTGTTTTCTTATACAATATTGGAATCTAAAAGTTTTTTTTTGATGTTATTGCAGTTTGGTGTTAGGATGTTTGTGATAACTTCATTTAAAGATACATGTTATATTGAGATCTTGCCTCATTTACAAAAGTCTAATCGTCGTAAGTTAAATTTACTAAAACTTTAGAATCTTTATTGTTTGTTTCTTAAGTTGATTCATTGATGTGTTTTTTGGGTTTTGAAACAGTTATTTGTTTAAGCTTTTGGGCTGAGGTTCATTACAATTCAATTTATCCTGAAGGAGGTATGTGTTTTCTCTCTCTCTTGTATGGTTCAATTTATCCATAAAATCGAAACCAAACCAAAAAAACCGGAAACCAAAACCAAAACGGTACTTAAAAATAATCGAATATGTATATATATAAGTAGTTTTGATAGGATAATTTGGGTTTGGTTACATATTCCGAATTTTATGTTTGAGTTATTCGAATAATTTTGAGTTTTAGTTGTGTTTTCGATTCAAATTAACCGCATAAATCAAATTATCCAAAATAATCTGAACCGCAAGATTGAAAATTAAAAAAAAACTCGGAAAACTGGATTTTGATTTTTAAAAAATACGAAATCCCAACTCAAACCTGAATAAACCCGATCTGAAATCTATTCAGTTTTTATTTAGATGCTATATAGTCAGATCCGAAAAACCTGAATACTCATCCCTAACTATAATCAATCATGGATTTTCTTAAATCAATGTTATAAGATTTAAAATTAGTTTTGAGTTTGTTCTTACTATGTTCATGAAACTATGTAGAGCTACCAATACCAGAAGGCAAGAAGAAGAAGAAGAAATATTGGGTTTTCTAAGCTCTTTTTTTTTTTTCTTCTAATGGATCCAACAAATTTGATGAAATCTGAATAACAATATGTTCATTCTTTTTACTAACTTAGAATATATAACTTTTTGTATATACTAACTACTAAACATAAGCCATAAATCATAGTATATGCTCATTTTTCTATATATAAAAATATAGATAATCTATAAGGAAAAAAAAAGTAAGCAGTCTAGTAATTGTATTTTGTATATTTTTTTACATCATAGATCGAATATGGTTATTTATAGGACTGGATAAAATAACCGGAACCGAATCGAAAAAATAGGTTCGGTTCTGGATCCGATTAATTTATCTAAGCGGATCTAGTTATTTAGATCTATGGTTCTCGGTTCGGTTCGAGTAAGAACCGAGAACCAAAAAAGGAACCGAAGGTAATAGAAGAACCAAAGGTGGCCAACATTGACAAATTCTGATAATTTCGGATAATTTCGGTTCTTTCGGATATTTCGGATAAAATATCTGAGAGAACCAAAATTACCCGTTGGTTCGTTTCCGAAATGGTTCTTAATTTAGAACCGAACCGAACCGTGTAAGAACCGATCCGATCCAAATTTTTTTCGCATCCTAAATGGATCCTCTTTTGTTAGAACCAAAAAACCAGAACCGGAAAGAATCGTACCGAACCGTTTATCCGAATGCCTAGCCCTAGTCATTTGTATATGGAGATTAAAAGTGCAAAAAAAAAAGAAGAGCTGAATATTTTTTACATTGATGTTACAATTCTTACTTATCAAAAGCTGAAAAATGACCTTAAAGGTTTGACAAAACAAAACACTACAAAGAAAAATCTACTAATTTCATCTCAGTTCCATAACTGATGAAGAACAGAACAAGAACCAGTTCTTTCTTGCATCAACAAAACATTCACAAAACTCAAAACAATCTATGAAGGATTCAAAAAAACCTAAGAACAGTCTGAATAAAAGATCATAGCCTCAAAAGACAGTCAATTCTACCTTATCGAATCGTTCTCTATCATTTCGCGAACTTCATTAACCACAAGATATGCTTTGTGACCGCCAATAAGTTCAGCTTGTTTGTGACCATCTCTCCATAGCTACACATTATTACAAGAGTCAGTAACTACATTTTTCTCCATAGCTGAATTATAAGTTTCTTGAAGATATATGTAAAGTTTCTTTACCTGTATTATTGGCATTTTCTGCATTCATCAAGTTTCAAACATAGATCAAGTAATTGTTAGATCAATAACAAAGCCATTTCACAGATTTGATGATTCAATAGAGTTAGCTTACCGTAACACCGGCACGAGAAACAAGTTTGTATGGCACAGTATTCACATCAACATGATAAAACCGCAGCCTGAAAGCAATAAGGTGATTAAACATAGAGACAGTTTTAAGCTAATGGCAGGGCCGGTGTAGGGGCCAAGCAGAGCAAGCACGAACTTGCGGCCCATTTTAAATTGACAAAATTTTACTTTAAAAACCGGCCTATTTTCAAAATTTTATTTTAAGAACCGGCCCATATTTTTCATTTTATATTGCAGCCTTTAAAATCTCAAGACCGGCTCTGTCTTAAGATCTAATTTTATCACAAATTACATTGAAGAACATTCAAAATGAAGAACAAGAATAGAAACCTTGGATAGAATTCAGCAGCTAGCTTTTCGAGTTTCGGTTTTAAGTAAATACATTTCCTACACCAAGCTGCCATCCTACAAAAAATCAATGTAGCTAATCTTTTCATCAACCAGAAACATATAAATCGAAACATTTGAGCAAAGACTTGAGATTTTGAATTGTATGGTATTAGAATTAAACTTAGGTCTGGGCTTTCGGGTATTCGGTTCAATTTCAGGTTGGAACCATTATGTTTTGTTTCTTCGAATCCTAAATTTAAGTATCCAATCCATCATTTTCAAATTTTCGGTTCGGTTCTATGTTTGAGGAACTGGAAATTACCCGAATTTTTTGGTTTTTCTTCGGTTTCAGCTATTTCATACCCGGTTTTTTAAAAAATATCCGATAAAACGAATATTACCCGATAATAGAATAAAATATCCGAAAGTTTAAGACGAAAAGTATCCAATTTAATTTAAAAAACGCGATCAAACGAAAAATACCCGATAACAGAATAAATACCCGAAAGTTTAAGACGAAAAATACCGGATAATAGAATCATATACCCGATAAAACGAAAAGTACCCGATACACCTAAACCGAAATATAAGTGTATATATATGCTCGGATATTCGGTTATACCCATCGGTTCACGTGTAGGAACCGGAACCGAACCTATACCCATTGTTCTTTAACTCAAGAACCATAAAGTATTTTGGGTGGAACTGAAACGACCTAAAACCGTTTTTTCTCGGTTCTTCGATTCCGGTTCTTCAGTTCTAGTTTTATTTGCCCCCTATAAGCAATGGTAAACAGTGAAGCACCATGAAAAATCTAAACTTGGGAAGAATCTAAGTGCAAGTATTCATTTTTTCAATCGGATTGAGAAACTAATTCTATTATAGATCAAACCCTAAATTCCCATGGAGCTAATCAAGAACAAAGGGGAAAAAAAGAAGAAACTTTAAACCTAGAAACTTACCAGACAATAACTATTGATTCACCGAGTTTCTGAGCTTCTTCCATTACCTGATCGAATTGGATCTCGCTACAGATCGGTTCAAGCTTAACCGATACTGGAGATTCATCAAGCTCTTGTATGTAACTTTCTTGCTTATGAGCATCGATTGCTCTGATTCTCTCTGTTACCAAACAGATTTTCTCAGGAAAGTAAAGAAATTTGAATTTTCTGGGTTGTGAGGAAGAGCTTGAGAGATATTGAGGAAATAAAGTTGAGATCTTTGGATTTAAAGATGACAAATTTACAATCTCTGACATTCTCTTTTCACTGAGATTCTCAACAAAGATGGAGAATGTTAAGAAAAGCTCAAAACTTATTCAACATACTATAAAAAGAAAGAAACTTTTTTAATTATGAAAAGACTCATAATTTATAGGAAATGTTAGAATAACCCCTTTACTTTTAATTGAGAACAATCAAAACCCAACAATCAGATGATCTTGTTTTTCAAATTGAATTTATCTTACAAAACTGTTACCACAAGGTTACTTAATCCCAGAAAGCAATAGAATACTTCAAATCTTGTTCACATTTGTTGCAGTTCTGCTTCTGAGCTTTTAAGACATGTGTATAAATGTATAGGTGACTGAACTCTTTAGCTAGCTGTCTCTTGAGGTAGAGAAGCTAATACCAGCTTCAGTATTCCTAGTAAATGTAGGACATAGCCATTTGATCATGTTGGAACCTAACACCTGTGAAAAGCATGAAACTTTTTATGGTCAAGAGTTCATATACAAAAGATAGAGATCTCAAGTTTAAAGGAAAGTACCGAGGTGATGTTTTTGTAGACACCGATATCGAATTGATGTCTATAGCTTTGTCCTGATTTTCTAGCTAACCACGAGGCTCGCTTTGAATCGTAATGCTACAAATGAGAAATTGCCCTTCTTTTAGGTACTGACCATTGATTTGCAAGGGATCTTAAAATTAGAATGTATACCTCAATGGTGGTCATATTGTGTGCAATGAGGTAGATATGCCAACAAAGAAGAGTTCCAAGTGTTATGCTTAGTCCAATCATGATGACCCCCCAAGAAACCTAAACCATTAACAAAACACTTATAATTGTAAGTTACTTTCTTTACCAATAGATTCCTCATCTGCAGTTTTCTGTTCTTCAAAAAAGAATGTATCTCAGTGATGATTCTGCTTGAAGCTATAGATAAGTAATAAGTTTTTGAAAGAGTGCAAAACTTATTTTGAGGCATATAAATATCAATGAAATGCTAAAGACTATGAAGCTTAGGTAAATTTTCTGGTAAACCAAACTTACCATGAAAGTTTTGAGTGGAACATTTCCTGTGTAAGAATCTCCATTCTTGAATACACAACAAATCAGCAACACCTAAAAGAACAATCATTCACATAAGTCTCACTGAAAAAAGATTTACAACTAAGAATTGAGAAATTGGGATTTACATACTGTAGAGTAGATAGAAGCAACAGTTGCATAAAACACAAGAATGAAGAAAGCTTTATAGTTTGAATAACCAACACAGTTATTAATCCAAACGCAATGATGATCCTATCACATATACACATAAAAGTTAGTTTTAACATACAAGGTTTTGAACAAGTTTTGACTCAAAATTACTAAAATTCACTTACCATTTTTAAGACACATCTTCTGCAAACTCGGCAATGGTGAGTCCGGGGAGGCTTATATGCAAAACACTTATCACATTTTCTTGTTTCTGTAGTCTAATAAGTTTAAATCAAATCAAACAATTACAATCTCAAAGTATCTAAAAAGGAGGCAAATGCTTTATATCAAAAAGCATCAATAAGCTTAGACACCAAACAGAATCTGATCCAATTAACTAGGCCGGTCTTGAGATTTAAAAAAATTTGCAAAAGCCACAATCTACAACGAAAAAATTAGGCCGAATTTATATAATTTTTCAAAAAATGGTCCGTTTTTCTTGACCAAAAATTTTAAACTAAGAAAAGAGCCGCAAGGTTCCTTGCTCGGCTTGTGCTCAAGACCGGCTCTGAATTAACATATAAGAATCTCCTCAGTTCAATCAGTGAAATTCAAAGAACTAGCAAATAAAGCCTAAAGATTCAGGATTTAATCAATGTTACTACTTCAAAACCCTAAATGCATCAAATTCAATTCAGAGGAAAAACAGAGAGCTTACATTACTATGTAACCAACCAGAATCTTCAACATCAGGAGAATAAGATGAAGGAACACGACCTGGATCTAGAAGAACACAAATAGAGAGCGAAAATAGACAAAGAGAAGCCAAGAAGGTGAACACTAAAGCGTTTAATTTCCCAGGTGAGCTTTGTAAACCAACCCAATCATCAATGAAAACGAAGAGTGTTACATAGTAAACGAAACTCATCACTAGAATTACTGAAAGAACTGGGATCGAGAAGAATCTCCGGCAACTCATCGCCAGATCTCTCCGCCGTGGCTCGCCGAATCGTGAATTCACAGAGATGAGAAATGAAATTAGAAAAAAAAGAGTCAAAATTAGTAGAAATGACGTGGCAATATATTATTGGCTGTAATAGAATTTGGTAACATTTAGTTAAACAGAGGTTTGTCATAAATGTTTAGTAGTTTCGTAAATGGGCTTTAACTATCAGTTATTGGGCTTAAAGTGGCTTAATATTGTTTTATTAACTATTTGAAAGATAAGTATTCAACATAATTAAAATTTATATAGAACTAGGTCCGCGTATCCGCAATATGATAACTAATGTTATTATATATTTTAATCTACGTTAAAATTAGAATTTAGTTATTTTGATCGATAGTTTTTCTTTTACAAAACCATTAAAACTAACATCAAGCGGTTTTATATTTAAACAAATATAAAAACGTATATATATATATTTTGCTCTTCAAATTTATTCTTATAATATATATATAAAATTAATATTTTCTTTTTTTATTATGTAGTTATCATTTACAAAGCAATAAATATTTCCTTTTGTTATTATTTTATTTAAAAAAGAATAATAAACTATGTTGACACATGTCATAATCTTAATTAACAATGCATATGTCACGATTTAGTTAATTATAATTCGTTTACGTGTCGTGTCCACGTTAAACGCGTTCCGATTTATATAATAAGATATGTTACTGAAATAATTTCCTAGCTTATATATATTTTTCTAGTGTATTATTACTCGTATATACAAATTACGTATGTTTCTTATACAAAAAATCTATATTTCAAAACATTTGAAACTTATAAGCCCATATGAAAATATCTTTTTTGTGCGAGTTTATGAATTCTAACCGTTAGGATTTTATGAGACGATTCACAAAGTCACAAGCAACATGCAATGAATCGTTGATGATTTCGATCGTATAATCCAGACAGTTGTGCTTAAATTTTAGGAAACTTGTTTCTTTTCCCACTAGTATTACTTATGCGTATTTAATGTTTTTATCTAAATATGCATTTAAGCAGGGAGAAAATATGATGAAAATGACTATTGGTTCTATAGAATTTTGATGTCTTTAAAGTCTAGGGAGCCGACTCTGTATCACAACAGTGTGTTAGTCACTATATGCTATCTGCTAAACTCTAGGTTGAATTCCACGTTGAATCTCGAGCTCGATAATCAACTTGTTATGTCTGATAGTATATTTTGATTTTGGATGTTAGCTGCTGCATAAATTTTGAATTCTATTATGGAACTGATTTTTATTCACCTATGGTATAAATGCATGTCTCTTCACGAGTTATTTTGCGCATATGGTTTTGGTATTTGTGCTATAAGTTTTAGGATACTTGAAGTGACACATTAAGATAAAACGAGAGAGAATGTTGAGATTGAATTTTCTAGAAGGTGCAAAACGATAAGTGTTGATGACGTGGAGAAGAAGTCAACGAAATATCTTAATGGAGAAATATATTGACGTAAACGAGGGAAAAGGAAGATCAATGAATATCTTAATAAACATATATATATATATATATTAACTAAATTAGTTAACAGAAGATTTTTGAAATAATATATTCAAGATATATTGCTTGGAGAAGATCAAAGAAGTTGGAGATATAAAGTCTCGAAGAATAAACGCAGAGGCTTTATGCATTCAACGCCAAAAAGAAAAAATAGAGACTTGAGTTATGAAAAAAGAAGAAGATTAAATCTAGGTTTTAGGGTTCGTTGGTGAGTGAATAAAGAGTGCATCATAACTGTTGTTGTCAGTCGAGTTGGGTAGATTATGAATTGGCCAGTCTCAAATCAAAGTGTGGATGTTGAATAAATCTGATTAAATAGCTCTGTAAAAGTATCTAACTGATTTCTAGTAATAATATGTGTTTTTAATATCTCTGTTCGTTTTATCCACTGTCGTTTCTGTGTCTTAGTCACTACATCTTAAATATGTTTTTCTAATGTATCATTACCCGTATATACAAAGTATGTATGTTTCTTATACAAAAATCTGTGTTATATATGACATAAAGAGTATTGAAGCCCAAATAGAATTGGCTAAAGAATTATGTGGATCGAAGGAAATTATTTTAAAATTCAACATTTTGATTAATAAAAAAACCCTAAAATAACTATAGAGTGCAGAATATTTGCCTAAATTATTTCTCTCTTTCGTTTTCTAAACCTAAATTTCAAGAATAGTCACAACAATCTATATTTCAAAATATTTGAAACTTATAAGTTATATACTTTTTGTCACAATTCTAAAATTAACTAAATTTAAATATAGTTTTTCTATTGGAATATAATAGTAGTAGTAGTATACATCAGTATTTTTAAAAGAGGAAAAAATGGACCTTTCTTTTACAACTTTAGATAATATGTTAACATAATTTTAAATGAATTAATTATAGGACATTATCAAAAATACTATAAAAAGTTTTTGTTCCAAAAATACCAAAATTTTGAAACTTTTATAAAACTTCAAAAAGAAATATCCTAAACTCCCAAAATTAAACCTTACTTCCTTCAAAACTATATCTTAAACTCTATTTAATGAACTCAAACCCAAAAATTTAAATTCTAAATCCTAAAAATTTAATTTCTATGTTGTGTTATTATTATTATTTTTTTTAATACATTTTTATGGTATTTCATGGAATTCCTCATTCAAATTATTTACTATTGTCAATAAGATTGTTTTTGTCAATTTTAGTTTTCTGAAATATAAAGATATATATATAGTACAACAAGTTACATAAAGATTGTACTATGAAAGCTTAGCTACCATAAGTTGAATATCCAACATGTGAATTGTGGCCCTTGTATTTATTGGTACAACATACCTTTACGTGTCTTCTTCTATTTCACTCTCCTCATTTTTGGTGTGGTTAGTTTCATAAATAATCAACAAATTATAGAAGTAGTGTTTAGTAAAATCTGAAAACATTCTATGCTCGTGCATAAGTGGACTAGTAGTAGTTGATTTGGGAAATTGTTATAGTAGTTCTTTATGAACTCAATTCTTTCTAACAAAAAAAGTTATTTATGTGCAAGGTCGGCCCTGATGGGAAGCTGGAGAAGTAAGAGTTTCATACGCATAATTTATATAAATTTTAAGGACATCGAAAACCAGTTATCATCTCCACTTCCTGTCATTATTTTCTCTATTTTAGTTAAAACGAGTTTTTTTCAATTTTCTTTAAAAACGAATTTTTATTAACTTACTAAATGTATATGGTTAAAAAGCATTATTTTTGTCCTCGGCTTTAAGCATCAAATATCTTATGATCGACACTTTTTATGTGTTAGAGACCAAACTTTTATAAAGTTTGGTAATTTATACATGTCATTTACAACAACAAAAAAGAGAATTAAGCTCGTTTTCTTGCCGAGCACAATGTAGTTTGGTGACCTTCACCCTTGCCAATGACTCTAACATCAATTTCTTGTTCGATTCTTTCTTAGTGAGACTATTATAAATACTTTATAATTGTTGTAAAAAAGCTTGTTTGCGTTGTCGAGATATTATGATAATCGATTTTAGCGTTAAAAGCAAAGATTAAATCCGTTTGCGTCCGTGGAGCATGGATAAACAAAAGCTATATTAGTGATGCTTCTTTCCATACTTGCTAAGGATGGTCTTTTACCTACTTTGCGAAAATTTGTTGCATTCTCTGGGTCTTGTCAAGCATGTCTGATTTTCGTTTAAGAGTTATAGAAGTTTGGTCAGACTTCAACAGCGTAGTTGAAGCAATTAATCATCTATCAAACTGGCCAAAGTATAGAAACTTACTCCAGAGTGTCTCCTCTGTAGCCGCATCCTTTATCTCATGTTCTTTTTTTCAGCTTATCTTTCAGCTAACTCCATAACTCGAGCTATTGTCAAAAACGTATCCAAATATGGTTTGTTTCAATCCTACCTAGCTTTAGAAGGATCAGCTTAGCTTCATTCTCGCATTCAAGACCAAACAAATCTATCATACTTTTGGTAAAAGTGGTTTGTATTTCTCTGATTATTATTTTGACTTTTTCGAGTTCCTTGAATTAAAAAAAAACTATATTCGTTTGGGTTTCTAGTTGGAGTATATGTATACAATAACAAATACAAATGTAGTGTCTATGTGATATATAACCAGCATTATTTTCATATTTTTAGTAATAATTAGTTTAAATTTTATCTTATAAAAAATCAAGAGATTATTTATATATATATGACATATCAAATAAGTAAATACGAACTAGTCTTTTTGTTTTGAGTCTTTTCTATAGTAAATATAAAGTGAGATATTTTACTGACATCAATAAATTGTGTGATGATCCCAACTCACTACCAACTCTTTGCTTTTTAAATTTACCTTTAAAGAAAAATGCCAAAAGATAAAAAAACAACTTAAATTTGTCTTAAATTGTATGCCCCCTACCTGACATAATATCTTTAGATTCTCTTTTCTTCATCTTTCTGATGGATGACTTTTTTTTTGTGGGGCAACCAAACAATTTTCTTCCTTAATGTAATTTTCTCTTTTATATGTTAAAACATAGAGAATACATTTTTTTTTAATCTTAATTGCTCAACTTTTGATCTATATATGAACCATATCTCATGAAGTTCAATAGTTTAAATTTTATTATTTTATATTTGTAAAATAATGAAGTGGTCATATTCAAATTCTGATTCGGATGAAGAAATGGCAGTAGTAATAAGCATTATGTCATTTTATCCTCAAAAGTATTCTTTTTTTATAAAGTTCAAAAGTAAGGTTTACTTGTTTTGATCCACAACCGAAAAAACTCATGAAATTAAGATTTTTAGTATCTTATAACAAACAAAATCTAGGAAAATTATAAATTATCGGAAGAGATATACAAAATAGATAAGTTTTTGAAAAAATTTATAGAATATTTAGTGGATATCTAATTTTCAAACGTACGAATATCGGATTAAAACGAAATGTTCTAACAATTTTATAGTCATTTTTAGTTATTTACCGATTATCTTCCAACTATTTAGATAATTCGTTAAAAGTTGGTCGAAAATTAGTGAATATATATATATATATATATATATATATATATATAATTAGTAAGAAAATATAATAGATAGTTAATAGAAAATATCTCAAATCGGACTATATCCCCTTTAGCCGCTCTATCAAAGTTTATCCGGACGACATTGTTCTCGTTTTAAAGCGTTTTTCTGCTTTTTACTTCAAAAAACTATCACGCAATATTCTGTATGATGTTGATTTCTTAGCTAAATAAGCACAATTGTTTTATTGTCAACACACCATTCAATGGTTGTAGTTCCGTTTCTCCCGACTTTGTATCCCAAACTTTGCTACTTATCAATATATAAATCGTTGAAAAAAAAAATCGAAAAATGTAGTATGAAAATAATCGAAAAGAAAATATATAAAAAAAACTAAATCTGCAATATTAGTTAATTTTTTAAAATTGGAGGGGACATTTGAGTGATATATCGTTGGCAAGAATCAAATTGCATACGTCGTTGCATAGATACGTTTAAGTTATAATGTTTGTACAAAGCTTTTGATGTTCATTGTAATTGTGTTATATCATTTATGGTATGCTCACATATCAGATCTCTCTACCTACCACTCTTCTTCATGAGTGACTATAACTTAGTCAATTCCTTTTTGTCCTCTTTCTCATAAATAATAATAACAATAATATTTTTTTATAATTTTGGTATCCGAAGTTTCGAAAGATTCCAATTAGACCCAAAACGTCCACAATCGCCGAAAGTATCTACGAGGGTCGCCGAAATTTACTTCATTTTAATTGACGGTGGTCGGGATTCGAACCCAGATGGCGGAACTCACAGTTGTAAGCTATTTACCACCAAAATTAAAAGCTCCTGTTAATAATAATAACAATAATAATAATAATAATAATAATAATAATATTGTGTTACACTAAAATGAAATACTTAAAACGAAAATGCATCGAAGTGAAAATAGTCATATTCAACCTTGTAATATGTTTGAAGATTTCGATAATCTTCCAATTTTATGGAGAATTCGTAAAACTTTGTTTCCATCTAGAATTTGGTAGAGTTTTTCCATTTTTCAACTAAAATTATCTTGTCATGAGGTAGCGTTAGTCCTTAGATAAGATTTTAAAAGCTACAATCTAAAATGAGAATCATAACCCGATTTTTAAACTAAAATTTTTAAAATAGCTAGACTAGTTCTTAAACTAAAATTTTTTAAAAAATTAAACCGCAAACTCCTGCTTGGTATCAAGACCGGCCATGTCATAAAGTAATCTTAGGTTTATGAATTTTCTTGTCAATGTTAACTCTTTTGCCGTCAGATATATAAATATAAAATCTCTTTTTAATGAGATTTGTATTTCTATACCGATTTGTTGCAGTTTATAAATAAAAAATTGACGAATCTCTTTTTAATGAGATTTTTTGTTATGAATCTATTTTTAATGAGATTTGTGTTAGTCTATAAATCAAAATTGACTAAAATGAAAATGAAAATGTGTCCATATATGTTCTCTTCTAATTAATTTTTCTTTGCTAATATTTAAACCGAAAAGGAAGAGAAGAGACAAATAGTTTTCATCAAGTTGAGCCACTTGAAAACAATGGATCTAGAGTACAATGTACAACACATGTTTGATTTGATTTGGCATGAAAACTACAATTCTAATATTACAATTTTAGAAACAATAAGAAAAAGTTGAGTACAAATATAATCAATAACCCTGAAAATAGAAGGTGATTCGGTATTTATAAACAAATGTTAATTAGTATAAACTCAATCATAATACTGAAACTCTGATAAGTCTAGAATTTAATTAGACGAACTTTTAGTATAATAAAAAAACACTAACTTATTTATTTTTAAACTCGACCTCATTATTCAATATTAATTAATTTGTTCACTATCTTGTTGTTCTTGATCATTAATACTAATAAAGATCTGATTAAAATTAAAATTAAAGAAAAATCATACGATTGGAAAAATACAATTAAGATAATTGCATAACTTTATAAATCCACATCTATTAATTATCAATATAGTTTCACAAACCAATACCAAAGACAATATATATATATATATATATATATATATATAGGGGAATTCTTAAATAGCACAAAAATTAGGACTATTCCAAAAATACCATCATTTTTTTTCAAAAAATACCATAAAAATGTTTTTGTTCCAAAAATACCACAAATTTGTAATAGCTATAAAATTTATAATTCGAATCTTAAAGCCCCAAAACCAAACCCTACCCCCTTCAAAACTAAAACCCAAACTCTATTTAGTGAACCCAAACACAAAATTTTAAATATTAAACCCTTAAAATTCCATTTTGATGTTTGTGGTATTTTTAGAACATTTGCGAGTGTGTGGTATCTATGGAAATTTTGGGAGTGTGTGGTATTTTTAGAATTTTAACTTCTTTTAATGATATTTCAAGGAATTACTCATATATATATATGTATATATACATAAGAAAGTAAAACAAGTTCAAACACAGAAAAAATTAGAGATTCTTGAAAGTAATCAAGAAATTAAAAATTAACCATAAGAGAATTAAACAATTAAACTTACCACAAAATCAAACTTCTTTAATTAGTTTTGTAGCCGTAAGTTGTTGATGCAGCATCATCAAGATTCTCATATACACATATAAAAAAAACCCTAATTAATAATATAAAATCTAAGAAAGTTTTTCAAATATTTCCATGTGAATCTTGAAGATGCTGCATCTACAAACAACGACTTATGAGATTTCTTCCATGGATCCATCCACACACACATACCATATAGGTAGGTCGAGTATATAATATATATATACAAGTTAATATAAGAGAAGATAGTTTATTTCAAGATAAATAAGAAGAAAAACAATGAAGTCTTTCAGATATCTATATAACTTGAGAAGAAGAAAAAAAACGAGAAAAAGAAGAAATTAAAGCAAGAAAATGGAGATGGAGATGGAAATGGAGAAAGAAATAGATTGGTGAAGTAGACATTCAATAATCCAAGGGCTGACGTGTCAACTTATAACAGGGTCAGATTTGAAAGTTTGAGGACTTAAAACAAAATTAAAAAAATTTGAGGCTAACATTTCATATATTTGTTTTTTGGGGCACTATATATATATATATATANTATATATATATATTTAAATTTTGGTGCCTACGAAATATGAGATCGAACTTGTAAAAACGGGGACTATAGGCGGATGTTTCATCTCGTTGTGCCCAGAACCGGCCCTGACTTATATATAAGTGGTATTTCTTTCTTTTAATTTTCTTTTTGTCGTCATAACCTAGTGTCTAAATAGTTCTCTTCCAACTAAGTGCGGCAGAGTTCGAACCCTGATTAAAGCAATAGATGTAGATATGTCTACTATTAGGTTGCTTGCTCATTTCCTTCAACAAATATGGAAAAAATCATTTTTAGTATTATAAAAAGAAAAACTAGAGATAATTGGGTGAAAGAAAGAAAGAAAAAAAAAGCGAGAAGTGTTAAAGAACGTAGGAGTATATTATACACATCAAACCAATATATTGCAATTAATTAACTTTTATATCATAAATTCAGCTATTTATAAAAGTTTAATACGATATATTTTAGGAGCATTCTCAAAAATACCATCAAAAACTAGGTTTATTTTAAAAATATCACACACTCTCAATAGTTTCAAAAATACAACATTTATTTCCAATAATCACAAAAAAATTTTGTGTTCCAAAAATACCACAAAAATTGAAATGACTTTAAAACTTCAAATTTAAACCCTAAAATCTCAAAACCAAACATTACCCTCTTCAAAGCTAAACCATAATCTCTGTTTAGTGAACCCAAACCCAAAATTTTAAATTATAAACCTTTAATATTCACTTTTTGTTTGTGGTATTTTTGGAACATTTGAAAGTGTGTGGTATTTTTGGAACTTTTAAAAATGTATGGTAGTTTTGGAATTTAAACTTCTTAGTGTTTCAAAGAATTCTTCTATATTTTATGAAGCCAGAGTTCGTCCATATATATACAAATTATTATAGAGTTTTTAGATGCTAAAAATTTGTTGACTTGGTCACACTTGATATTGAAAATTTAATTCATAAAGTTTTTTGAACGTCATAAATATGCACCACCATTTTATCTAAAACCTTATCACAAGAGCATAAACATCGCCACTCTCGGTTCCAATTTTTTAATTAAAAAAACTTAATAGACCAATCGTGGGTCGCCACATATCAGTGGTGCCCACGAACAATACTAAAATCGGATCCACAATAAGAGAACAAAGGACTGAGTTATTAATATTTCAGTAGGCCCCACATCTAAAACTTTCTTTAAAACCCATCTATAAACATGGTCTAAGGCCCTTATCATAATTATGTATTATTTAAATTAATAGTTGGTAATGATATTTTTCTACGAAAAAGGAAAAGTTAAAATGAAATTTGTGTGTTTTATTGATTGTGTGCCAAAGTTTTAAATATCAACTAATATGATTATGAATCATACAAAATGTAAATAAGTAAATAAACTTTAAGAGAGTTCTCAAAAATACCACCAAAAACTAAATTTATTCCAAAAATACCAGATATTCCCAAAAATTCCAAAAATATCATATTTTTTTCAAAAATATCACAAAAATATTTTTGTTCCAAAAATACCATAAAATTTGAAATAACTTTAAAACTTCAAATTTAAACCCTAAAATCCCAAATCAAACCCTACCCCCTTTAAAACTAAACCCTAAACTCTATTTAGTGAACCCAAACCCAAAATTTTAAACTCTAAACTCTTAAAAATAACTTTTTATGTTTGTGGTATTTTTGAAACATTTAAAAATGTGTGGTATTTTTAAAACTTTTGGGAGTGTCTGGTATTTTTGGAACTTTTGAACTTCTTTTCATGGTGTTTCAAAGAATTTCTCTAAAATTTATGTATTTTATTAATGAACTCTATAACATAAGCATGCATGTACATCTAAATATACACTTCTAATATATCATATAGTTTAAGATTTTTACAATATATGAATAGTTTTATAATATTTGGTCACTTGCAACGCCGATTTTGAAATTTTCGAGACTTAAAAAAAATAAAAAATTGAAGTTGATATTTCATATATATATATATATATATATTTTTGGAGTCACTATATATAAAATTTTAAATTTTGGAACCTATAAAATATGAGATTAAACTCATAAAAACAGAGGCTATAGACGAATGTTTCATCTCGTTGTGCCTAGATCCGGTCCTGGTAACTTGTAAACACTTGTATACAATTTGTAGGATCATTTCTAAAACGTCGGCAAAATACTATTTATAATACAAAGAGGTCATTAATGGTGTACCCACAATTATCTTCATTAACCAATTAGATTACAAAAAATAAGGATTATATATAATATTATTATTTTAGTTATATCTTTTGACTTGGAACTTAGTGCGTATACACGTAAAGTGTAAAGAGCAAGTTGATAAAAACATAGTACACAAAGAGAGATTCCTTGTCTCCTACACTTACACCTGAAGTTCATCAAAAGTCACAAAATCTATTTAAAATTAGAAATTAAAACCACTATGCATCTTACTATTTTTATATTAATAAACATAACTTAATTTATAATATTGAAAAACTACAAAAATGTATGTAAATACCAAAAATATGCTTCATTCTCATGGACACACAACTTTTTTTGTTTACTTTTTTTTTTTTTTTTGAAGGGTAAAAGTGATGTCTTTTCTCCTAAAGTTTAATGTACTATCTCACGTGGAATGTTTCTGATTTTATTTTAATTTATAGTTAAATCAAAATTACTTAGGTAAAACACTTCATGGTCTAATTACATAAATTAAAATTTAGGGAGAAGTTGACAAAAAAAAAAAAGTTCCAACGGGTAAACTGTGAGACCCATGTGTTTAGATATAAGGAATCTGATTTCCAAATTAGTATGAGATCTTTTGAGGTGGTATCCAATAAGAAAATCGTGCGGGCTTTTGAACCTAAAGCGGACAATATCATACTAATGAGTTTTTGGGCTCGGTAGTAACGATCCAGGGAGTGGGGCGTTACAAGTTGGTATCAGAGCGCGATCGATTCTATGCCATTGTCTTTTCTCCTAAAGTTTAATGTACTATCTCACGTGGAATGTTTCTCATTTTATTTTAATTTATAGTTAAAAAAAATTACTTAGCTAAAACACTTCATGGTCTAATTACATAAATTAAAATTTAGGGAAAAGATGACAAAAAAAATTTAGGGAGAAGTTCTAACGGGTAAACTGTGGGATCCATGTGTTCAGATACAAGAAGTTTGATTCTCAAATTAGCATGAGGTCTTTTGAGGTGATACCCAATAAGAAAATCGTGGGGGCCTTTAAGTCTAAAGCGAACAGTATTACAATAATGAGTTATGGGGTTCGGTAGTAGCGACCCAGAGAGTGGAGCGTTACAAGTTGGTATAAGAGCGTTGTCGATTTTAGGATGAAATCAGATTATCCGGCTGGTTTGCAACGAGGACGTTGCGTTCTTTACTAGGGGTTATTTGTGGGACTCACGTGGTCAAATACAAGGAGTCCGATTTTCAAATTAGTATGATGTCTTTTGAGGTGGTACCCAATAAAAAAAACGAAACTTTGAGTCTAAAACGAACAGTATCATACTAATGGGGCTCAGTTGCAACGGTCTAGGGAATGGGATGTTACAAAAACACTCTCAAGGATAAGAGAAATGTAAGAGTCGGCGACGACGAAAATGAATAACCTCAAAGCAGCTCTTCGGTAGTTCTGGTGACGGTAAGAGAAGCGTCGCATATGCGAGACGGTGCGGGAACCACTGTTGCGCGCAATCGTCGCTAAACCAAGACCTAAGTCGCAACCGCTTGTTTCTAAGGTTCCCGAAAAAATATCCTCCACCTTCCAATCGCGCAGTGGACTTCATACATGTACCAGTCTCTTTCTATTGCTCAGTGATCGACTTTCCGGTGGACGACGATGACAATGTTGCCTCAGAGTATGCCGTTGGATCGTTGGTTGGATCGTTGGAGGGACAATTCCGACGAGATCGCAGCCAGCGGCGGCAAGGACTTTAAGTAAGTTAAAAAAAAAAAACTCATGTTCTGGACCCGTGAAAGTAACCTGGGCTAGTTTCTTCTAATAGAGCAGAGTCTAGTATTGGGCCTGGGCCTTGTCCTCATCCTGGGCCTGTTTTTGTGGATGCTTTCTTGTGACGTAGCACCTCAACTACCAATTTTAGGTTATTAAGTTTTGTCAGATAAACATTTCTCTAAATTCACAGTTTCGTTAACAAGAGGAAGCGATAGAGAAAGAGGTAAGCCAAATCTCTTCCTTCATATTCTTCGAATAGTCTTTCGATTCTCTAGATTTTGCTTAATCGTTAGATCCTTGTTGTTCGTTTGCCTTAATTTTTGTGTGATTTTTGTTTTCTGTAGTTAAAAAATGTCTGCTAAAGAAGGTAGTAGAATATTCGTCGGTGGTTTATCGCCGGAAGCGACAGAGAGAGATCTTGAACGAGCTTTTAGCCGCTTTGGTGACATTCTCGATTGTCAGGTACGAATTGTTGTTTTTGTGTATTCTAGGGTTTTGAGATGATTTTATGATTTTGTACATATGAAATTTTGGAGATGTTTATCTATGTTTAGTTGAATCTTTCTAGGGGAATCCATGTGTATAAAGTTGAATTTTAAATTACAGATGCTTAAAGAAACTCTTAATTTGTGAAAAAACTTGAAATTAAACTAAATAAGAACAGGGATGTATGGGGAGATTAGTTGAAATCTTGTTTTGCAATTTTTTTTTTTCACCTATTGATGGTCTTTTTCTTTTTGTTTCATGGATGATGGTAATGTGTGACAGAAACACTATAGATTGATGAAATTAGTATGACATTGATTTGATCAGAGCTACATGGGTCAAGTTGAGTAACTGCTCTGTGATAAAGATTAAAACTGCTTGAGAATTTAGGGAACACAGTAATGTTTGAGTCTTTGAGAAAAATGAATTTGACAGTTTTGGGAATTAATTTCGCGAGGTTGAGACTGTGGTAACAGCTTATTTCGGTGAAATTATGGACGATTGTTTTTTTTTTTAACTCTTAAATCATGATTGAGTTGAGCTGTGTAATCCTTGACTTCTCTAAGGATGCAACACTGGGTTAACCAGATTTAGGAAGATATTTATAATGTTTGTTAGCTGGGCTCAGATGCCTGATTTGGTTGAGTGGTGAATTCAAGATGCTACTCAGTTTAGGGGCAGAGTGTCACAATGAGGATATTTAGTTACCCCTTGCAGTTCCTCACAGGCTAAACGATCTGTTTATGGTTCAGCATTTACGTTTGTTAAAGTCTTATTTCTGGATAAGCTTAATCCACTCCTCAGCTGTCTTGCTCCGCGATCTCATTTCTTCCCGATGCCTTGAGCCTCAGTAATAGCAACTTCAGGAACTTCAGCGTAGTATGACCAGCCGTATGAATGATTACTCTCAGTTGAAGCAGAGATCTTAAAGTTTCTACAATCATTCGGGATTACATCTCCTTCTGTTGTCAGAGAGTTCTTAAATGTCTTTCTTGTCCATTCTTTGCTCATCGCCTCTCTTCTCATCCCCTGTGTGGTTAGTAGGAGTTGATGGATTTTAACTTTTCCTTTTATTTTTCTTCCCCAAGCCCTACATATGTCCCAGTTTACAACAGATGATTAATGTGCATGGGCCACACAGTTTCTAAATCCACCAACCCTAGTTCTCTGTTCTTTATCTTTCCTAGAAGTTTCTCAAACCTGATAAATTTCTGTCTGAGATGGAATTCTGTAGTTCTGAACTGTGTGCTGCGGTGTTATGTAAAGACTCGTCAGCTCCAGTTGATCTGAATGACTTCAGCTAGATCAATGTCAGAAAATATCTGCACATTGTGAAGAAACAGATGTTTGATCGAGAATACTATATACAGTTAATTCATTGACTTCCTTCTTCTGTCTGTAGAACTGCCTCTCTTTAATTTTGTAACTATTTTGCTGGGTATTGAGAATAGGGATTAACTAGTAGACTGTTTGAGGGCATAAGTTGAAGGAGATTTCGTTTTGGACTGAGAAAATATTGCTAGTGGTGTCTGCTACGGTGCTACCTCTGCTGGAAATTGGAGATTTGCTTAAAAGCTGCTTCAGTTTCTCGGCATCTGTAGTGTGTTTTGCTTTGAAGTCGAGATTGATTGAAAATTTACTTCAGTAAAGACAGGGTCAGTGTTATGCAGCGAACCTGAAAACAGATGGTGTTTTTGGTATCGTATGGACTTGATATGAACTTTCAGATTTTGCATTCTGTTTCATTTTAGTACTGCCCTTCTCCTCAGTTTCTAGCATATATCAGATTTTGTGGTGTGTTGTGTATAGATCATGCTGGAAAGAGATACTGGTCGTTCACGTGGATTTGGATTTATCACATTTGCTGATCGTCGGGCTATGGATGAGTCAATCAGAGAGATGCATGGAAGGGACTTTGGTGATCGGGTCATCTCAGTGAACAGAGCTGAACCGAAATTGGGGAGAGATGATAGTGATAGTCATGGCTCAAGAGGTGGCAGAGACAATGGCTATTCATTTGCTGGAAAAGGAAGCTTTGGTGGTGGTGGTGGTGGAGGTGGAGGTGGCCGTGTTGCTGAAGATGAATGCTTCAAATGTGGACGTGCTGGACATTGGGCTCGTGATTGTCCATCTGCTTCTGGTGGTCGCGGTGGACCTATTGGTGGTTTTTCATCCCGTGGTGCTGCGTTTGGAGGGTCTGATGGACGTGTTGACCGTTATGCTGACCGTGATCGATATGCAGACCGCGAACGATATGTAGATGATCGATATGATGCTCCTCCTCCACGGTTTGGTGCTAGAGACAGGTTTGACAGCAGGGAAGCCTATATACCCCGTGATCGCTATGCCGGTGACAGGTTACATTCTTATTTACCATTTTAAGAGGTTCCAAATTGACTTGCTTTAGTTGCGTGAGGCTTTAATATATGATTTCCACAGGTATGCAGCCCCGGCTGATCGGTTTGCAGGCGGTGATAGATACAGCCGCGGATCAGACCGTTATCCTCCAGCAGGTTACGATAAAGCCCGGTCCTTTGAAAGAGACATAGTCCCAAGTGCAGGCAGTGATAGGTACGGTGGTGGTGGTAGAGTTGGTGGGCCTATGCGTGGAGGAGATGAAGGAAGAGGGTTTAGAAGCAGAGTCGGTGGTCCTTATGAGAGGCCGAGCAGCCGAAGCGGTGGTGGTGGTGGTGGTGGTTATCCGTCGTCTGGTGCTTTTGACCGTTACTAAGGTATCAATGAAACGTGATTGATACTTTGGTTAGTGTTCATATACACTGTTAAGTGTATGTGATAATGAATATCTATGTAATCGTTTTAGGCGTTAAAAGACTTCTTTGAGAAAAAACAAATATATTAGTATTAGTTTGAAGAACTGTTTGGGCTTTGTACTGATTTTTAATCTGGTTTGTTTTTTAAAATTGCATAACTTTGAGCTTTGTGTTTTAAGTTAGTGTTAAAACCTTGAACACAACAATTGAATAAAGCCAAAAATATACTCCTCGATGTTTTATAGAAAATTTTTTGTTTTTAAATAAACGATTATTCTGACGTTTAAAATGCAGTTTTAATACAAATTTCAAAACACATAATTAAGAACTTATAAATTTATTAAAATATTGTTGGTTTAAAATCATAAAAAATATTCTTTTATAAAAATAATGTTGTTATGAGTAACGAGTGTAAAAAACCTTTTTTTTATAAAGGATTTATTTATATTAATAATAATATAGTAGATTCAAATTGAGCCCAACTAACAATTCAGTCCACAAACAAAACAGATTTATAGTTCAGTCCAACCTAGCCCAATTCGGATTGAGTTTCACAAATTAAACTTAGGTCTGGACCCAAAGTCTAAAAGAAAACCATCAACACTTTTAAGAGAACCCTAAAAGCTTATGACGCCGCTGTAACCCGCGGATCCGCCAGATTTGTGCCGCCGCCGTAACCCTCAAACCCGCCGGATTTGTGCCTCTGACAATCCGACGATGGCTCCGAAACGGCGAGAAGTGAGATCTTCAACGCCACCCACGCAAGCTTTTGTTTTTGGTCGAAAGGAAGGAAAATGTCAGATTTGTGCCTCGACGGTTGGGAACTAGGCGGTTAGGTTTTTGGCTATGGCTTGGGGACGAGCAGACTCTGCATCGGGCTTGGTTTGGCCATGCCTCCCGGGAAGGACGATCCTTGCGCCTTCACCGAAAAATGGGGCTTCGCTCCTTTTTGAGAAATCCGCCCAAAGTCACAACCTTGAGGTCCATCCGCTCTTCGTCGCCGTCTTCCACGCTCCTCAGTCACACCGGATCTGGTCTGAAATAACGCCTGGAAGTTGCTACCACCAGAACAAAGACTGTTATGAAAAGGGAAAGAGAAGGCGGAGTAAGAAGTCTAAATCGTTGAGAGAGAAAGCTTGGTCGGACGAGGTCGCTGGCTCTGGATCTCACCGGCAACCCTGGGGGTCGCGAAGCGCCGGGTTGTGTCTCGAACGGCGTATCAGGGCTCGTCTAAAACCTAACAATTTTTTTCTGTAATTTGAAGTATAAAAAACTTAAAACATCTTATAATAAAAATAAAAGAAATAGTATATTTTGCTAATTTAATTATCTACAAAGGTAGCTCCAACCTCCCCATCAACTTGTCCTAATAGAGTTTAATTATTGCAAATGGAGTATTAACTATAGAAATGTAATCAAAGAAAATAACAAAAATGTTAATCTTGTGACTTAAACAACCTACCATTAATTTAATATAATCATCTACGTATTTATAAGAGACAAAACTTATGAAGACATACACTAATGGTTAAATTTATTTTATTATATTTATTACTAAAAACTTGAAAATTATTACTCCGATTCCGACAACTCTTGTTATCAAAACGTGGAGGCTTTTTCAAGCTTCAAGAAGCGACGGAGCAGAGGAGGCGCAAGGTCGGCACCGCCACAAGAGGAGTCGCTTTAGGAACGGTGAGACCAGGTCCTTCTACGGTCTCAACCTCACCAGGTTTCATACCGTCCGGTAATGTCCACGTGAAACAATGTAGAAGATGAGCCACCGCAAGCTCGAACGCATAAAGCCCGAGTTGCATACCCGGACACGATCTTCGACCTGACCCGAAAGGAACAAATTCAAAATTGTTACCTTTTAGGTCAGGAGCACCTGGGTCTAAAAACCGACCCGGGTTAAAAAATTCTGGGTCGGACCAAGATTTCGGGTCACGACCAAGAGCGTAGGTATTGATCATGACCCGAGATCCTTTAGGGATGTAGTAACCAGAGACCTCTGCGTCCTCCACTGTCTCGTGGAGGAGGAGAGGGAACGGTGGATGGAGTCGGAGAATCTCTTTGATTACACATTTTAAGAAAGTAAGCTTTTCTAGGTGCGTGTCTTTCACGCGCCACTGGTTAAGCCCGACCACACTCGTTAGCTCTTCTTGGACCCGTTTCATGTTCTTGGGGCTTCGGAGTAGCTCCGTTAGTACCCATTCGATCAGTATTGCCACCGTCTCGGTTCCTCCAAACATTACATCCTTTTTCATGAAACATATAAACAAATTTTATTTAATTATTTATTTTGAGTTCATATTTGTTTCACTCTTAATGATATGACATATATATCAAATATATATATATATATATATATATATTAAAATATAATACATTTTAAATTATATAACACATATATATATATATATATGTATATATAACCAAATATTCAACTTTTATTATATATAATACATATATAATACATTTTTAAAATTTTTATTTCTAATAATATCACTAAAGTTATAACCAAATATTTTATTTATTTCGAATTGAAACTTCTTTAAACCGTAAACCCAACAAACTAACTTTAAACTCAAAATAATCCACTGAAATCCAAAACATAAATTTTAAACTATTAACTTCCTTTTCAATGTTTGTAGTAGTTGAAAATATATATATTAATGATATTTTAGAAATAAAAATATAATGGTGATACATATATTTATGAGGAAAAAGACAGAAGATCATGTAGTTGAAAATATATTTTTTTAAAAAAATATATAATTGTGACATTTATGTAAAAAAAAAAGAATTGTTTTTGTAATTACCATAATGATGCCTTTAATATTATCAAGATTAATTTTGGTCTCTGATGAATTGTTGAAACTACAATCTTCTTTATAAAACTTAAGTAATTGATCAACCATATCAATCTCATCTTCAACCTCATCATTATCATCTTCACTCTTCTTCTTCTTATGTAAATGATCATCAATAATAGATTCAATAAAACCATCAAGAGATTCTCTAGCTTTTTTAACTCTTCTATTAATCCCTTGTAGATCAAACCAATTAAGCCAATAAGGTAAATAATCACCTACATTAAACTCACCAAATAGCTTAGAAAACTCTTGTATTATCTCAAGAAAACCTTCAAGTCTAGTTTCTTCATTAGAACAACCAAAAGCTGATCGGTAGATAATATCTCTTGTTAAAGAAAATGATAATTTACATATATTTAATGGTTTATTAACATTATTTGCTACATAAAGTATTGATTTATGAATTTCTTCATCAATTGAATCCCAAGATTCAACTCTTTTACGACTAAATAACATCATAACATAAAGTTTTCTCATCTTACGCCAAAATGGACCATAACTAGAGAAAGCTAAATCAGATCCATTGTAAGTTAAGTAACGTATTGCTATAGTTGTTGGTCGGTTTGAAAACACTTTGTCTTGTGTTTGAAGGACTTCACGTGCGATGTTTGGTGTTGAAACTATGAAAATGTTGGAGAATAGTAGACGGATGTGGAGTAAACCACCGTATTTGTGGCTTAGTTTGGTTAAGACACGGTGGTTGAAGTGTTTTAACATGAGAATATTGCCTAGAATTGGTAAGCCTTTAGGACCAGGAGGGTATGGTTTGTGTAGCTTTGGCCATTTTGAAAAGAGGCTTAGAGAGAGGAAAAGAAGAAGTGGGATGATAAGGATTAGAGAGATTATTAGAGTATACATATTTTTTGATATGTTTTTGATTTGTGTTGATGTGCCTCTCTCTATCTTGCTATATATATATATATATTTATAAAGCTTATGTGTTATTGGTAGGGATGGACTGCTCGGTTTTCGGTTCGGATTCGGTTCAGATAATTCAGATTATTCGGTTAGGGGTATATAAGATCCGTTCGGATTGTTTGCCTCTCTCTATCTTGCTATATATATATATATATATATATATATATATATATATATTATTTATTTATAAAGCTTGTGTGTTTATGGTGGGGNTAGGGGTGGACGTTCGGTTTTCGGTTCGGATTCAGTTCAGATAATTCAGATTATTCGGTTAGGGGCATATAAGATCCGTTCGGGTTATTTAAAAATTCGGTTCGAATTTATTCGAGTTCGGTTCGTTTTTTTATTTTTATTAGGATCCGAAATAAAACCGAAAATTCAAAATATCCGTAGAAGATTCAAATTATCCGAACAACCTAGATAAAATCCAAGTTAATCGAATCAAAAACTTGAAATATAGGAAGAAAATCCATAAATATTCTAGTTACCTTACTAAAAACCTACTTTTTCTACCTAAAATTATAATTATCCGATCACAATTATATATATAATCATATATAGTCATATATATACGGGTTTTTCGGTTATATTTTCGGGTTTTGGTTCGGGTTCAAATTCGGTTTTTCGGATTGAGATATATAAAAGTTGTTCGGATTATTTGTTAGAACGCTTCGGTTTTAGTTCGGATTTCGGGTTTCAGTTTGGTTAAGACATAGTGGTTGAAGTGTCTTAACATGAGAATATTGCCAAGAATTGGTAAGCCTCTCTCTATCTTGCTTTATTTTATATTTATTTGTAAAGGTTGTGTGATATTGGTATGATTTTGATTGACAACTATATGTAACTATATGTAGCATGTTATTAATATGAATCTTAACCACCAATGTAAGTTTATTTGATATGAGTAGGGGTGGGACGGATCCAGATATCCGGATCTAGATTCACTGGATCCGTGAAAAAAATATCTAGATTTTGGATATTTGAGTCAACATTACAAAAGAAAAACTAAATTTTTTTGTTATTGTTGAAAAACTGAAGTATTTTTGAAAACAATTAAAAAAATATAAAGGTTATTATAAATTATATTTAAATGTATTTTTGTAAGGAAATAAATTGAAATGTTTTAAAATAAAACATATTACCTTCCCATTAAAAAATAGTATTCAGATATACTTGTTATGCTTTTAATGATAATATTATTATTACATTATACAAAATTTTGATATTAATTAAATATGTAAATTTATATACTATTTAATTTTTATTAATATTTTATATTAATATTGTATTTCAGTAGAATAATATTAACATCCACTCATTCAATTATAAAGATTAATATATTTAATATATATATATATATATATATATATATAGAACTATTAACTAAAATTAATATGTTGAAAAAAACAACATTCTTTATTAAAATTTTCGTAAATAAACTAAATTTATTATTAATATATGTTTGACATATAAAAACTAAAATACACTTTATAGTAATAAATATATATATATATATATATATATATATATAAATATATAATTATTACTTTACTATTATTAAAATATATAATTAAAAAAGAGAATGTAATCAGTATTCAAAAGTTACATTAAATTGTGCATTTAAAATTGAGTATACATTAATCACAAATTAGATACATTGAAACATCTAAAACATCACATACATTTAAAACATTAAAACTTAAATACATTGAAACTTATAAAAAGTAAAAAGACATACAACCACACATATTAAATGTGAAAAATGATTTTTTGCCATTATACATAGTAGGTACGCATAGATAAATGATAATGAGAAACATAATAAAATTATATCGCAAATATTCCGCCACCAATCTGTTCATAAATCACATATATCTCATCTCTCTCTTCCATCATTAACTACAACATAGAAACACGTTATAAATTAATGCATACATATATATATATATATATATAATTTAAAGTTAATATAGACATAAGATAGTTAAAAACTTAATTAGGAGAATCTGATGGATTGATGCGCTTCCCACCATAAAGGAAGCGAAGAGTATTAAAGCCTTTGTTTTGTTTTCACAATAAGAAGTCATCACTTTCTTAAATTTATTATGAACTCCTACTCGGATAGTAACTTCGTTTCTCTATTTTACAATCAGAATCTTCAAACTCTTTTTTAATGTCACCCTAGATAATGCGACATATAACTGTCTGTGAGAGAACACGTGTCTAGGTAGAAAAATATCAACTTCCTTTAGGGATTGCCCTTAACTCTTGTTAATAGTTATTGCAAACGCAACCACAATGGAAATTTCCTGTGACGCAACTTAAATGGAAGTCTAAAATCAGTTGGTGTAATACTAACTTTAGGAATTAAAACACGATCCCAATCTTATCTCCAATTATAAGTTATAACCATAGCTTCTTAAACATGATTTGCCATCTAAGTAATTTGTAACCTAGTCCCGTTGCATAATCCTCCTTTAAGATCGACAATCCATAGTAACATAACCGGAACACCAATTTTTAAACGAAGCATCCCGGTAACGTAATGCTGTTTAAAGTTTTTGGTGTAAATACAAGATTTTTAGCTGCTTTAATATCAACAAGATCAATAATATCAACACTTAGACTATGTACAATGCTAATAAGAATTCAACCTCCTCTTTCTCACTTTTAACCTTCCACATCATCATTTGCCATTTGAGTAATATGTAACCTTCGACATCATCATCTTTATCAGCACTTAGACTATGTACAATACTTATAAATGCATTATTTTGAAAATTAAGCCATTTCCAATGATTTTTTCAATAGTATTTTAGAAAATTCAAATTATCTCAATAAATGTGATCTAAAATTTATAATTTACAATTATAAATACTTTGAAAACCTAGAACATTAATATTTTAAAAACAAAATTAAAATCTAAAACATCTAATAAAAAAACAGAAGGAGTACTGAATAATAAGTAGAAGAATAGTTGTATATAGAGGAAAATTATTGAAATTCTAAGGCTAAAAACGCATTTCTAACTTCTATTAATGAGCCTTCACATCACTATAATTTTTCGCCCTACAAAATTAGACGTTATACCCTATCCATCCATGCTCTTATCAAAGAGAGTGATGCAGAGACGCTCTAGAGTGCAAGAACAAGTGGCAGTGAGTTTAGAATTTTTTTTCCCACCCACACCAAATGGGCAGCTGAGTTCAATGCAGCTCTTATTGTGCCTTTTTTTCATTGGTTGGCTGGTCCTTCTCAGTTATCTCTCTCCCTCTCACACACACACGCACTAATATGATTTGAAAGAGTTGGTAATCAAAATGGTTGATTTCTCTCTGATTGTAGGTGATAGACGTGGAAGTGAATTAGATGAAACAGAGAAATGGAGTTCGTATAAAGAAATGCAGGTAATTAGGAATGTTTAACTATTCATTTAGTATAATATGTTTGTTGATAAAGTTGGTTTATTAATTTGACTGTAGTTGTGGTCTTTAAATTTGGTTATCAAGTGCTTATTTTGATTGAAAGAATCGACAGAAACTTGAATTTTTGTTGTTGAAAGAATCACCTTAAACTTCAATTGGTTTGATTAGGTTGTTGATGGTGCTTGGTTTTTAAGTTTGGGCTTGGAAGTCTTGGTGCAGCTATTGCGATTAGTGTTTCTTATTGGTTGAATGTGATTGTACTTGGATTGTACATGACGTTTTCTTTTAGCTGTAGCAAGAGCAAGCACCAATCACCATGAGTGTGTTTACATGAATGAGAGAGTTTTTCCAATTTGGAGTCCCATATGCATCTAAGATTTGGTACTAAACCCTTCTCTTGTCTTGTTTGGTTTTGGTCACAGAGTAGAGAATATTACATTGGGTACTCAGTGTGGTATGATCTTCGTATCAACAAAGACTTACGTTTTGGTATTATCATATAATCTTAATTGGATACTTTATTCTTTAACAGTCTATCAACAATCTCATCTTTGTATCAAATACCAGAGAGTCTCGGTGCAGTAGCAAGGTTCTTGCTTTAAAGTTGTTATTTTTCGATTTTGCAAAACATGTTAATCCTAACTCTCTATGTCTTTGATATTTCAGTACAAGAGTTGCAAATGAATTAGGAGCTGGAAACCGAAACAAGTAAGTGATGTATGTGGTTTAGAATTATGGTTTATAATTAGGATTTGAATCAATGGAAATGATTTGATTTAGAATGTTTATGTATTGAATTATGGATTATGGATTGAAATGGTTTATGACTGAAATGTAAAAAGAAAAATATTTTTTTAAGAACCTTGAGATTCTTAACCAGTGGAGGTTAAAAAGGTTAAGAACTCAACTAAAATTTCTTATTCATTAAAATCATTATAAAATTAGTTAAAAACCACTTAAGGATTCTTAACAATTGGCAACAAAAAAAAGAAGGATTCTTAACAATTGGAGATGCTCTTATAATCTCTATTTTTGTGTGTGTGAGGAATATGAATATCATTATTATTTCATAATAAATATTCTTAATGATTCTCACGATAACTACATATTATATCTGCATAGCAAGACGTGATATATAATCATATATATATGCGATAATAAAAGAAAAATGGGAAATTATGGCTAATGTCATAAAAACCCAATCATTTATGATATCTACCATAAAAGACATTTCTTATGGTTTATGCCAAAAAATACATGAGAGTGTTTTATCTTTATGACCCTCGATTTCAATATTAGCTCTTGAAAAAAACTTTATTTATTTTCTATTAAAATTATTTCAAAACTCTTTCAGAGATTCTCTGACAGTTTCTTTTTTGTTAAGTCCCTCGTACAACGCAATTCTCTGTCTCTTACTCGATTTTGTCCACCATCCTCGTCGAGATTCGTCCACAGAAGCAGTAGAATCGGATGTCGTCCACAGTGAGAGCCCAAACCTGAGTGGACCAAAAACCTGATCATCTGATTTGGTTTACGCATCAGAGAAAAATATGTGTTTCTGTGGATGAATATGTGCGGATCTTGATGGATATTATTTTGATTAGTTTCTGGTGCTTCTGTGGATGTGAGCCTCGTGGACATGATTTGGCTCTACTTCTGTGGACGAATCTATGTGAGCGTGATGGATAAAGTCGCACTTTCTTATATAATAATGTATGTTCATTGGTTTTACAATATATACATCAATTACAACCATGAAGTATGTCCATTACATAGAAAATGATAGACATATTTCAATTTTTGAATAAATAAACATAACATCATTTAAATGCGATGGTGGACATATATTAACACCATTAAGTATACCCACAAGATCAAAATAATTGGTGGACATAATGTAAAAATATTCGATCATCTGATTTGGTCCACGCATCGCAAAAAAAATATATGCTTCTATGGACGAAACAACACCAATATAAAAACAAAAAAACACATTAATAACGCTAATCTTATCTCTCGGCGAGGAAGAACTCCACAAAACCAACTTTAATGATTTTTTGGTTAATTAATATTTTTTTTAAAAAAAAACATTCAATCACAACCATTAAATTTTCCTAAAGCAAATATAAACTTCTGTCACGCTTTTCACGCTAAAACAAAAAAACGCTGGTCATTCTTTCCATGCCACAATAACATCATTTATGGCATTTGTCACAACAAAATGGTAATATAGCATTTAGTAAAAATAAAACTAATAATATGATATAAAACATAAATGTCCCCCAAAAAAAAATCCAATTTGTTGGTTTGTAATTTATACAGTATTTTTATTGGTGGAAAAAAAGCAGCCATATGTTTTCTCTTATAAAAAACACTCATGTTTCATTATCATCAACGTGTCTTTTGGCTCATTTTCATTATTTCTTTCACCTTTTGGATTTTATCAATCATTCCGACAATGAAAGATTATATTATTTTTTTTGCAGCAACACGGAAAATAGAGTTTTATTTTTTGACATTTTTAACTTTGACATTGTTTTTAGCATTCAAATCATCAAACTACATAATTTTATTAAATAAATTCTAAAACTCAACCGACCTATTAAAAATACGATGATATATCGTGATGATATAACATTGAAAAAATCACATCATTATTTTAAAATTTAAAACAATCCTCAAATTATATTATAAAAAAAAAAAAATTTAAAATAATTAAAAGTTATATAATGATTATGGATTATTTTATGAATAACCATTATATAATTTTTTAAATTCATAAAATTATATTATAAACAAATCAAAGTTTAAAATATTTAAAAGTTATAAAATGATTATGGATTATGTTAACTTCTTTTTTTTCTCTTTCCTCTTATCTCTTTTGAAAAAGACTAGCCAAAATTTTTTCTTAAATATGGTTTTATGGGAATTGTGCAAATTGGGTCAGATAATAAACAAGTGTCAAAATAATTTATTTTTAGGTCAAAAGGATTTATTTGTGCTTCCTCATGTCTCTCCAATCTTTATAGTTTGTCTCAAGCAGAAAGAAAATAAGTTTAGAGATGAAGAGATTTTGATCTAGTGTAGTGGTTGAAGTACTTCAAAAAAATATTCAAATTCACTAGTTCAATTTTTTATAAAGAGTGATTTACGCTTTAAACAGTATTATCAACAGCTAATTTCAGATATCGAAAGAAATTATAAAACAAAAACCCGAAACATATACTAATATATCAAAAAAAAAAATTAGAGAAAATTCTCAACATGACCTAATCAATAAAATTTCTCTGTCCTTTCTCTAATCTTTTGTAAGACTCACTTGCTTAACTATCAACTACATATTTATTTCTCACAAACATTCATTCTATAAATTTAACCGCTATTCTTTGTCATAATTCGATTTACAAAAATTCGATACGTAACTAATCTTGATTTAAAACTATATGAAGTAGAACTACGATAAATCAAAATGTATAAATAAATTTTGACCATTTAACTAAAGTTATTTATTTGATTTAACAGCCATTTATATCACTCAATTCAAAATAATATATATATATATAGTTTAGTTCAACACTGTAATATATATATATATATATATATATATATATATATATATANATATATATATATATATATATATATATAACACAAATAAGCGTGAAAAAACATTACTTTAATAACCTCCAAAAGACAAAAGGCCATTAGGGTTTATCCAAAAAGGCCATTAGGGTTTGATAAGGACATTAGCTTCACCATTATTTCACAGAACTTTCAACAACCTACCAAACATTTTACTTTAACAAAAAAAAAAAACAT